>VWZL01005320.1:205850-225102 GCA_013396915.1 Stercorarius parasiticus | reverse complement strand
CCCCCCCTCGCCCTGCTGCCCACGCTGCTGGGGATGCAGCCCAGGGGGCGGGGGGTTTGCTGGGTCGTGTTGAGCTTCTCGCCCACCAACACCCCCAAGTCCTTCTCCTCAGGGCTGCTCTCCATCCATTCTCTGCCCAGCCTGGATTTGTGTTTGGGATTGCCCTGACCCAGGTGCAGGACCTTGCACTTGGCCTGACTGAACTTCATGAGGTTCACACAGGCCCACCTCTCAGCTTGTCCAGACCTCTCTGGATGGCACCCCTCCCCTCCAGCTTGTCAACCCTGCCGCACAGCTTGGTGTCGTCGGCAAACTTGCTTCCTTGTCTTCCAAAAATTGTCTGTGCTGTGCTGTTATTTAACTCTCCAGGCTCGTTATCTTACAACCTGGGGAAGCAACGTCTTGAGCTGTGTCACTGAGAAGTGTCATTTTCCCCTCTCAGGATCGTTTGTGCAAAACCTTGGGTCTCACAAAGGCTGGGACAGCTAGTATCTGGAAAAAGGCCACAAAACCATGTTTCGAAGACACCCTACTGTGGTGGCAGGTAAGACCTTGTGGTCTCAGGTAGGTGCCCAGCTTGATTCGAATCGTGTATTATTGTGAGCGTGGAGTTTGTTGGAACATCTTGTGACTCCCTAGCGAGGCAACCTTGACTTCCTATGGGCAAGGTTTGCACTACGCTAAACTTGATTCTGCAGTTGACGTCCCAGCCAACCGCTGTGGTCAGATGGTGTCTGTCGCTCTTGGGCACACGGTCTTTGTTCTTCGCATGAGGTTTCATATATAAGCTTCGCTTCAGGTGTTCCCAGATGGAGCTGCACTCTCTTTACTCTCCTGCCAGACTTTCCCACAACAACCTGGTCACCGTTCGTGCTGGCAAGACTCGTTCGGTGGTTGGGAACGAAAGCCCGTCTCTCCCCAGGTTAGTTGTTGGCAAACGCTGTCTTTTCTGGTTGGAGTGGCTCATACAGGCAACTTCAGTAGTCTTGGTTTAGTCCTGGTAGACACAGAAATTTCACATTCATGCCCTGAAGCCCTGGGCTGTTTGAAAAGGCGTTCATGCAAAGCTTTCTGGTCTGTCAACCGCTGTTCGCTATATCAAAAAGATTACCTTTTCCTCTGTCAGGCGTCCCGATTTCCCTCTGGGTTTGGTGTAAAGACAACAGGATTTGCTTGTCTCAGCAGCTCCCCTCCTGCTTGTCCTTGAACGCTCTAGGAGATGAATTGAATGGAGTTTTGCTTCGCCCTTCCCTCCCCGCCACCCCCAACGTAGGAGATCTATTTTGAAATTATTTCAAGGGCATGTGATGTGGGGTTAGCCCAATGTAAATAAACCCAGCCTTGGTTATTTCCCATGTGACCGGGAAACGCTGATGCTTCTGCTTTTGGGTAGGTTCATGCCCAGGGTCTTTCTGAGATGTGACAGATTGTGTGGCTGAACTGTCCTGGAGTCAATCTCCTGTTTTTCTGTGAAGCTCTGAAGAAGCCAGGATGATGCTCTGATCATCATGGTCAGTGAAGCAGGTTGGGGGCGGTCTTTATATCACAGCCTGGTAAAGACAGTTGAGGTCCCTGAAATCCATCTGGGATATTCCCTGACCTCCTGAGTCAGCGATTTGCCCGCTTGATTCATTCCAAATATAAAACACGGTTCCTCACAGCTGGGATGTCCTACAAGTCTTCTTGCTTACTACCTCCTCTTCCCCTGTAGTACTGGAGGTCAGAGATAGGGAAGGGAGGTCTCGGAGGAGCAGCTTTCTCCTTTCTCTGTTACAGTTTCTGACTGTTTTGGGATGGAGCCGCTATTTTTTCGGTGGAGCCAGCAGCCTGGGTTTTCCCTCTTGGCTCCCTTGAGATGGATCTTGTTCCCGTTGCCTGGTTGTGGGTTGGGCGTCCGTTTCCTTCATCTGCTTCCTCAGCCTGTGGTGGGAGGACAGGGGAAACCTGACTCCTCGTGGCTGACACAGCTTAGCTCTCAAGGGAAGAGCGTTCCTTCAGCGTCTACCTGCATTTTTCTCTAAGATTATATCTAATTCAGCCAAGAGAGAAATCTTGTTTCCTTCCCCAAGCCTCACCCCTCTAAGGCTCTCTCTGTCACACCTTTCATGTCAGGGAAATTCTCCCATTTGAAGGTCTTCCTGGTGGGTCATTGGCAACTGTTGCCACAAAGTAAGACTTTGGCAATTCCAAGCGAAGGCAAGGAGAGCGCGTTGAGGCTTGCTGCCATGTTGCCAAGGTGCCTTCGCCGCCAGGCTCAGCTGCCAGGTCCTCTGGTTCAAGTTGAAGGAGATGAGGTGCTCCTTCACGCATCGTTTTTAGGATGAGGGGTAATGGTTTTGAACTGCAAGAAGGGAGATTGAGATGAGATAGTGGGAAGAAATTGTTTGCTGTGAGGGCGGTGAGCCCCTGGCCCAGGTTGCCCCGAGAAGCTGTGGCTGCCCCATCCCTGGAGGTGTTGAAGGCCAGGTTGGATGGGACTTGGAGCAACCTGGTGTGGTGGGAGGTGTCCCTGCCCAGGGCAGGGGGGTGGAACTAGATTGTCTTCAAGGTCCCTTGCAACCCAAACCATTCTATGATTCTGTGATCATGGGTCATCTTCCATATCTTCTCCAAGGAGCATCCTGTCTCTGAAGCCTTGAGGGCAGATGCAGCGTTGGGCTGAGCAGCTTCGTGGTTGCGTGGAGGGCTGACCCTCTGCCCTTTGAATTAACGGTGTTAGGAAATGGCTGGGATTAGGTGGGGATTGTCACTTGAAGGTAAGATCCAGTGTGGGTGAAACAAGTGTACACAGGGAACGTGCGTGCTGGTTAGCCTCTTCCCACCTGCTTGCACGGAGTCTGCTGGTGTATTTCTGTACAAGAGAGGGAAATGAGAGGTGTGATGGACCTTCATCCATCCACGCACTGAGTTGGGAGTAGCTGTGGTGCTGGTCCAGGCTCTGCAGAAGTCACCACACCACTTCCATATCACCGGGGCTGTTGCAAGGAGACACAGAGCTTGTGATGCAAACCCTCTAGACAGCCCATGAACGAATCTCTAAAATGTTGCCAAGCGCATCATTTTTCTCACGTAACGGCACGAGGCGATTCAGCTCAACAATACCAAAGGTGGGGGGAAACCCCAGGAAATAGTTTGTGAAAACACTTTCAAGTTACAAAGTACTGAAGGCCACCACGCACACCAGGAATTTATGGAAATGATGTACACCAAAAAAAAACCTCTATAAAAGGCATCTGGGTCACGTTTGGTTATTTTATTATGATTACGGCCAACAGTTCTTGATATTTAAATCGTATTTAATAGGGAGAAAAATTTGTGGTAGCCCCAAGCCATGACAATTCAGATTTTATTTCATTTTAAAAAAAAAAAAACAACAAAAAAAGCAAGCACACAGCAAAACTTGAAATGAAAAAGCTCACGAAACCCACATCCCGCAGAGCCCTTGCACTGAAACTTCATACACGTGCAAGAAAATATTCCGAAGTAAGCTAATACTCATCGCGCGAGAAGGACTTTCTCTCATCCACTCTGGTAGGGTTTGAACCACGCTGGATTTCAGGCAGTCGGGAAGTTAATGAGATCTTTATGTCAAATGATGTTTTTCGTATGTATTACTTAAAGCAATTCATTCCGGACGTGGAAGGGCCAGCTTCTTGGTCGGTGTTATGCGAGCTGTGGGGATCTGGCCTCCAAGATTTCTAGGTTTTGGGGTTGACTTTGTGGTTTCGGGTGGGGTTTTTTTTGGTTTTTTTTTTCTCCACAGATAAACGTTAATCTAATAGGCAGGGCTTTCGTTGCAAGTGGAAGGGTAAATATGTGAAGGTTTCCCGGGAAATTTACTACACCGTGGCGGGGGGGGGGAAGATGAAACCTTGAAATGCGCAGGCATTATCGGCGTAATGTTATAGATGGGAGAAGCCATCAAACCTTGGCTAAATGCTAGTTAGGAGGAGTAATTTTTAAAATTCTTGTCAGCTGGGACAAAGTTATGTCTGAGCTCCCCGTGGCCTTGACAAAGCCGTAACAGCCCGCAGAGAGACGTACGTGTGGTGGAGCGCATCAAAACGCCCCGGCTCCGATGGCAGGGAAAGTAAATTAAAGGAACAGGTTTGATCGTAAACCTCCTGGAAAATATGAGGGTATTAAAGCCAGCTGGATAATTAGCATAATTACATCATAGCGAATGCAAAGGAGATCATCTGAAGGCATATTGTATTGTGGGAGCTCGGCTTCGACTGGTAGTGCGTGTTGAACGACAGACTAATAGACTGCTCCAGGGAATGGAGCAGTAAAATCTTGTTATGAATTTGTTTATCAAGAATGCAGAGATAGGAAGGAACAGCGATGGCAGTTAGCTGGCTGAATTATTGCTTTTTTAACCTTGCTTTCTGCTGATAGTCTTTTGTCAACGCCTGAGCATCCGATTTACTTGCGGGGCAGAAGAAAAATAGGAGCTGGCAGAGGACCTTCAGGCCACAAGCACTTTGTGTACCCGTAGTAGGAGCCGGTTTCTGTGGCTGCTTCTCTCTTTCTCATTCCCGTTGCCTTTGCCAAGCTCTGCTTGTGGTTCCGCAGACGCTGGTGCTTCCAGAAGCGGTGCTGGCTCCTGCGCTTTGCTTTCCTAGCTCCTGGTGGGGTCAAGATGGGAAGTCGCTTCACGACTTCCCACGGATGGTCAAAATCTACTGGGAAAAACTAAGATACCTTCTTCAATGTCCTGATTTCCTGCTTTGTGCTCGTTCTGCCTAACTTGAAAATGTCTCCTGTGATATTTTTATTACTTTTTTCCAGTTTGCACAGTTGTACCTGTGCTGTTGTCAGTCCAGGCTCTCCCTTCCCATAGAATCATAGAACGGTTTGGGTTGGAAGGGACCTTAAAGATTATCGTGTTCCAACCCCCATGGCCTCTTGAACCTACTCGCCAGTTTAGGTCACATTTAACAGAGAATGCTCAGTCTTGTAGGATCTTCTAGGGCCACCTAGAAGGAAGATGTGTAGATGCAGTGCTGAGGGACGTGGTTTAGTAGTAACTTGGCAGTGCTAAGAGTGATTGGACGGTTGGCCATGAAGACCTTAAAGTTCACTTCCAACCAAAATGATTCTATGAAGATCCACACCACTATCCTGCTGCAAAGTGAGCTTGATACATCTCTTCAGTTTGGTCCACCACTGGTGAACCAGTATCTACTGGCCAGCCATGGAGTGAGCACGCAGCCTGGCAAGAGGAGATGCGATCGGTGGGAAAATTCTCCTTGGGGACTTCCTCTGTGGCCGAAGGGACTGAAATGCAACCGAAGATCCAGGAATAAAGTACCAGAGGTGGGTGCTCAGCGGTGGTGGGGAAGCAGCACATCTAGCGCTTGTTTTGTGTAGCGAGGCATCGTTGTTACTAATTACTGTACAAAAACGAGACATTGGACAAGGTTATAGGTGACACTTCATGCCACGCTACATTGACACGGGACATCTTGGCAGCATCCTGGGGCTCAGCAGGATCGGGTTGGTCGACTCCTCCACTGAACTACCACAGATTTTCTGCGCAAGCGTGCTGTCTATCCAAACTTCAGTACTGAGATAATACCCTGGGCTTTCTGCGCTGCTGCTGTGGCACGGCAAATAACGATTTACACCTTTTAAGTTAGCTACTGCTTTCCACAGTAAGTGCAAAACGATACCCCAACCCTTTATAAACGCTGCAGTCTGCAGCAAGAAGTGGCGTGGCATGTCGTGAAGAAGATGCGTTTGTGGTATTAGGTAGGAGAGGACCTCGTCTGGGGCAGGTTTTGGCTGCTGGATGATTATCTCAGTAAAGCCGGCTGGGAAAGTAAGATGTGCGTTGCTTTTCTTTCTCTGCCAGCAGCTTCACTTCCAGTTCTTTCAGAAGATCTCCAAAAGGCTGTGGTGCCCTGCTCAACATGAACCCCCTGCCCTGCGTTGTCTTGGGCATCCCATGCCAGAGACCGCTGACTCCTGAACAAGCGGGTGCAGGAAAGCTTCTGGGTCATTCCGAGGTGGGTGCTAGCGCTAAATCCTGCTGCTCCTTAGAATCTTGCCTCTCCTAGGGTAGGATTTGCAAGGGAGATGCTGGCGGCATGGCTAAGGGGAGCAACGAATAACGCCAGTCAACCACGTGGGGTTGGATCCAGACCACTGACGTAGAGACAAGACCCAACAATGCTGCTTGTTGAGTCTTGCCAGCTCGTCGTGGTGCCCAAAATCAGCTTCTTGCTGGGAAGGGGGAAAATATCAGGGATATTTCCATGTCTCCAGACTCCCATGGCTTTGCCTGCATGACCAAAGGCCGTGAAATCTACTGCCTGTGGCAAAGACGGGAAAACACGCTGGGATTTTTCAGCTTTATCCTGAATAAAATCAAACATCCACCTGATGGCAGCAGAGAACGGAGAATGGCTGAGTGGTGGCCAGCCTGGCTGTCCGTCCAGTGCTAAACGTTGCACTGGGGATTTCTGAAATACGGAGCGTGGTTCAGTGACGTGACCTTCCTATGGTGAAAGCCAATGTCCCCTGTCCTGGGGAGAGCTCACCAACAGCATCTCTGTGCCCTTCTGGAGAGGAAAAAGCCACGCAGGGTTTGGGTACCACTTCTGGGGATGCCACGATGTGATGAGCATTGTGAAGTGCCCAGTGCACTTGGAGGATAACTTCTGCCAACCACGAGCATCTCCGAAAACCAGGCGGTGAGGGCTGTGATGATATGGCTACAGGCTGGGTGTCCATGGTTGCCCCTGTGAATGATGCTGGGTCTGGTCATGGTCCCTTCAGCCACAGGCGCTACTTCTGGCGGTGGCTGGAGGTGTCAGGTGAGTTTGGGACATGGATGGATGTAATGGGGGAATTTAGGAGCTCACCATGGGGTGTTCAAGTGGGAGAGCTCCTGAAGCAAAACCGGGGAGCTGTTTTACAAGGGACAGAAGTCCTAAGTAGCAGGAGAAGGCTTGGTACCAAAGCACATCTCAGGGAAAGGGGTGAGACCCACCAGTGACAAAAATATGGAGCAAGCACCTTTCCGCAGAGCGCAAACGGCATTTTCTGTCCGTACCACCAGCATCTTCCCAGGGCTTGCTGGAACAGGCAAGGACGTGGGTCTTCCCATGTGCCATGGAGTCGTGGCCATCCATGGCACGTTTCATCAAAGGAAACCTGGGGCAACTTTCTTAACTGAAACTCTTATTGATGAATAACCCCAATTCTTTGATTTTTAGCATCTCTTCTGCCAAACTGCTTGGGTCACAGGAGGGCGATTTAAGAAAAACTTTAGGGAGTATCTCAAAGGAACACTGTTAAAGCAAAAGAATTCTTTCTATCGAAAAACATGTTTTATTTTGAATTTAATTCTATTGGGGGAAAACATACCTTTAAATGCTTCAGTGGAAAAAAGGGTTCGAGCCCCAGTTTAACTCATAGACTTCTTAATATATTTTTTTTGTTGTTGTATCCCCATCTTTTTTAATTCCTGGCAAATGGAAAAATCTGCTGTGCATCTGCAGTGATCAGTGTTGTCGCTGGGATCTCGTGGCGTATTTGACACTAAGAAAATAGATACTGTTGGCAAGAAGTGAGATGAAGTTACGTGAAAAAGGAGGGCAAGGGGACCATAGAATGATTTTTTTTTTCTTCTTCTTCTTTCTTCTTTCTTTTTCTTTTCTTCTTCTAGATTAATTTTTCTCTCCTCTTACCCTGTGCAGCTCCCATGTGAAGAAATGGCATCAAGGCAGCAATGGGGAGGTTAGAGCTTTGTCTAGAACGGGAATGGTCTCTGGGGCAGGGGCTGCCCCCCAAGCCCGCTCTGCTCAGCCCCTTCCTGCCCGACTTCTCCCACAATGTCCCGCAACGATGGCAGGAGGTCTCGAATGGGAATTGGCAGCATCTCCACCAACCTGCTATATACGATGCTCACCTGTAAGTGCCTTAAATAACCTCTTAAATGACTGCGCAGAGACACGGAGAGAGGCAGGTGCTGGTCTCTTCTCACAGGTAATTAGCGATCGAACAAGAGGGAACGGCTTCAAGGTGCAACAGGGTAGGTTTAGACTGGGAGTTAGGAAAAAATTCTTCACAGAAAGAGTGATCGGACACTGGAATCGGCTGCCCAGGGAGGTGGTGGAGTCACCATCACTGAATGTGTTTAAGAGTCGTTTAGATGTGGTATTGCGGGATATGGTGTAGGGGAGAACTTTGTAGAGTGGGGTTGATGGTTGGACTCGATGATCCCAAGGGTCTTTTCCAACCTAAATGATTCTAGGATTCTATAAAAAGCGCCCACTGGGTGCCATGCTGCTCAGTGTGAAGCCCCTCCTGCCCCTTCCCTCCCCAAATCCCCTTCGGATGTCCCCATTGTTGCTATCAGCTCAGGTCACCAGCCAGGAGAGAGGACGCTTTGGGCCACTGCCATGAAAACGGGTACCACTTCCACCCAAAGCCCCTTCCAAAGCCAACCATGGGGTGGAGATTTGTTGTTATCCCAAAGGCAGGTGCTGCGGCCCCATCCCAATGTCCGGGCTTTCCTTTCAGTGCCTTTCAAGGGATCAAAGAGGGGGAAAAAAAAATAGAAGGAAAAAACCCAACGTAATCTTTTGAGAAGCATTGCTCACTGGCAGAGTAAAAGGGATGTTGTATGAACTTGAAAAGCTAAATTTGGACGGGGATCGCTGCTGCTGGTAGCAGTTAAGAGCTGGCTGGTCTTTGCGTGATTACTGGCCCATTTATCCGAATAATTGGAAAATAGCTTTTATAGCCGCATGACCTTTCAGTGACCAAGTAATCAGAGCAACAGCAGGTCAATGATTTGGTGTCAGGTGAAGAGCTGCTGACACCAATAGGCCTAAGCTCAGGGAACGTGGCAGCGACGGGCCGGAGGGCAGCCTTGTTTGAAGACCAAGGAAAAGCCGAACAAGTTGATTTGAAAGATAACCTCATTCTGCATTCAAAGCAAACCTTTAGCTAATAATATTAAATGCTAACAAAAGAGACTATGGTCAGTTACGGGTAATAAACTATTAATTAGAGCTTTGTCATAAACGACTCTCGACCTTTGAGCCAAAACAATAAGCAATTGGGGATCCTTTGTTTCCGCGCTCTTGACTCCAGCAGTGTCAAATGTTGGATACAGGTGAGTTATGTTGTTCTCCCCCTTTGGGAAAGGTGATGCCCGGTAATCTGAGGATATTCGGCAACTTAGAAACTAATTAGTTTAAAATTAAATTTTCCACTCTGCCAGGCTAAGTACAATAAGGCAGGTCTTAAGACACAAGAGACCACGTTGGAAAGGAGTAAAGGGCGAATGGGCACATGAAAGCTGGCATGCGTTTCAGGCGGATCCAGCCACTCTAATTAGGTGGAACACAAAACCATCCTGCAGATACTGCCAGCGCTCGTGGGGTCTTACAGCCCCGAATGCTGCCAGGGAGACCCTGTGGTCTTCCTGATGTGCCCAGATCCTCCTTTTCCCCCTCCTTGCCATGGGATGGTCTCTGCCTACCTCCACCTTCTGGTTCCTTTTCGGCCTTCTCCCTTGTGCTGGGGCTCACCTAATACATGCAGTAAACTGGAAGCGTAAAATAAGCTCAACTGTCCAACTGAAGACTGTTTAAAATTAAAAAAATACGTACGTATATTCAGTTAATAGTGGGCAGAAGCAATGGTCTTGCAAAGCACTGCCATGCCCCTTACACCTCGCTGCTGATCTACCCAAAATCTGCCTTTGAAGGGTAGTGGCCCAAATCCCATCTCTTCCCTTTCACTGGGATTTCCTTCCGTGTGCCTCTTGCCTGCTAAGACCCTCTTTGGGTAAACCTGTTGCTCCCCGTTCCCAAGGTCCCGGTGCAGCTCCGGTTTTCTGGGAGGGCATTTGTGGGCTCCTTCCCACCCCATGGTCACCCCAGGGCTGAGGACAGCTGAGAAAAGGGCTACTTGCCACAGGGGCCAGGGCTGTGTCTCCTCTTCTCGGTCAAACACATGGTCATCATGGGACGTGCTTCAATATGGATGGCTGGATGCGCACTGTCTGCAGTGAGGAAGGTGAGGTCGTCTCATGGGATGTGCTTCACTGCCTGGAGCCTGTCCACAGCACCAAAACTCTGGAAGTATTTGCAGGATTGGGCTCCAGCTGAATAAATCCAACCAGGTAGGAATTCCCCTCTTGAGCGCAATCGGGTTGTAGTTCATTTGGGTTCCTATAGAAAGTAGTTCTGCTTAAAACGAACAAAAAAAAAAAAATAAAAGCCTTCTGAATGTCCTTGAAATATTTTTTTTTTTTTTAAATACACAAAACTAGAAAGGGTTACCCTAATATTGATAAAAGCCCTTCCCCAGGCCCTCAAAAGACCCAAGCCCCTACTCCGAGCCAGCTCTGCGCTGTAGTCCTCTTCCTTGTGGTTAGCACCGCTGAAGGCTGGAGAAACTGTAATTGTTCATAAGCAAAGTAGCACTTCCCAAAGTACAGTATTTGTTTAATGGATCATTAAACCAATATAAGTAACGCTGAAGCATGCATGGAAGCAACAAGGATTTAAACCTAATTACACAGGGAAACTTGGCGCGTGACTGTCCGCTTTCTGAGTAGCATGAGTAGCATCGCTGAAGTGAGGGGATTAAACCGAGCTCAGGAGGGGTTTGACCCTCCACGGCACTGCTTTAGGTTTCTGCATTTCTTTTCTGCTTAGAGGGAAAATTTGGAGACAGGCTCTAACCGTCTTCGTTCCTGGAATAATTTTCTCTGCAATGATTCCATCACGATCAATGAAATTAAATCAAAAAAAAAAAAAAAACCCCAACGAAACCATCTCTTCTACAGCCGTGGGAGCTGCTGGAAGTGAAGTGAATCAAGGTGTCACACCATTTGGGGCCCGTTTTGGCGAGTATTTTGGAGTTGTCCTTGTGGATCTGCGATCTGTTGATTCAAGCTCTGAAGGGGAACTCAATAACCATTTTAGCCAACCTGCCCAGGGCTTCGCTGCAGTGGGAGGCGTCCCTCCCCAGGGCAGGGGGGTTGGAACAAGATGATCTTTAAGGTCCCTTCCAACCCAAACCATTTGATGATTCTATGATCCCTGCCACCAGCCTGGAAAACCCTAGCCCCAAGGACATCCACCCACCTTTTTATTGCTCGAGGACTTTGCACCACGCAGAGCTGATGCAGATTTCTTTAGGAAAGCTGCTCCAACCATAACGTAATGCAGTGTTAAAAAAAAAAATGAACTTTATTCCACAAAAGCCAAATTCTGTTGCCAGGAAGGGCTTGTGGATGCCCCTTCCGTGAAAGTGTCCAAGACCAGGTTGGATGGAGCTCTGAGCAACCTGGTCTGGTGGGAGGTGTCCTTGCCCAGGGCAGGGGGGTTGGAACTAGATGATCTCTAACTTCTCTTCCAACCCAAACCATTCTATGATGCAATACGAGCAAAGCATGCATGGAAGCACAGCACGATGTGTGGGCTTTGCAGTGCAAAATGCATATTCGGACCACAACTCGTAGAGAATAAATTGTCAGGGCTGTTTTCCCGGGCGCTGCCCAGCCTGGCGTCCCTGAGCATGGATTGGGTGTTGGGCTGGTTTTGGCTCACCCTACTTGGAAGCTGCGCCATGGTCACCCTGGGACGGGGTATCCTGATTTTTACAGTCACTGACCTGTTGACACCGAGAAAGGCAAAGCTCCCAGGTGAAGAACCTCAAGCGCTCAAAGAGGTGAATATTCCTATTTTATCAGCGAATAGTTGCGTGTCGCTGGGTTACAGTTGGATTGTTGTTGTTGTTGGATTAAACTAGTCTGTGCTGTGAAGGCAGGTGAGACCAGGGAGGAGGCACCATAGGATGCTGATGGGATTATTTGTCTTCAAAGCACCTACGTAGGGATGGTTTTGACTTGCGCAGGTGCGTATGTTGGGAACTAATTGCAGGGCTGCTTGGTCTGCAGAAAATTTAGCTTTTTTTGGCGAAGGAAGAGCTCAGCTTTGCAGCTGGGGGAAACAGGTGAGGTTGGGCTGAAGACCCAGGTGTATGTTGCCCTTCTCTGGTCATTCTGAGCTTATCCTCAAACTTCTTACTGCATGGGGAGGTAATTTACTGCTCCGAAAATGGTGGTTATCAGCCCTAGTGCAACCTCGCTGGCTGGTACAGACACTCAGTCAATGAAAGCTTGTTATTGCGTTGATTAATTAGCAGAAACAAATTTGCCGATAATAAAAAAAACACCGCACGAGAGTATCGTTGCACTAATAATTTCAGTGCTCTGGGTACAGCGCAAAGGAGCGTTTGGGGGCTCCTAATGTCCAAAATCTAATTGTAATCTGACCCGTGAAAAACACAGTGTCGTCAGCGTCCTCATCTTCCTAACCATGAGTTTTAAAATAAAACCCTGGGAATCCCTTGGAGAAGAAGGACTGGTTCAGTTCTCACACGCCTGCTGAGTGCACCACAAGAACATGAGGTCTTCATGCACCTCCGCTCCAGGCCCCTCCGTGCATTGGAGAGGATTCAATATTCCCATTTTTACATCAAGAGCTGAGCTCTGGGCTCTCCGCTGTGTTTTGGTATGAAACCTGTGGGTTTCATTCCTTCTGTGCTTCTGAGTGTCCACGGGTCCCCTTGTTGAGATGTGGGGAGAGGGTCGCAAGCCCCAAGGAGCAATGCTGCTCTCCAGCTCTTGCTCCAAGGCCTCGGTCTGTTTCGACGTGTGGATTTACAACGCTATAAACAACATCTATGCAACTGTCTAATTGTTCAAATCACTAAGCTCTGTTATTTCTATTTGGGCAGATAAATAAGCAGCTGGATGTCCAGAGGGACCTACCAACTCTCTTTGCATCTTCTCAACCTTCCTCTTCTTGGAGGAGAGAAGGATCCGGGGAGACCTTAGAGCCCCTTCCAGTCCCTAAAGGAGGCCTACAGGAAGGATGGGGAGGGACTCTGGAGCAGGGAGTGTAATGATGGCACGAGGGGTAATGGTTTCAAACTGAAACAGGGGAGATTTAGATTGGATATTGGGAAGAAATTCTTTATTGTGAGGGTGGTGAGCCCCTGGCCCAGGTTGCCCAGAGAAGCTGTGGCTGCCCCATCCCTGGAGGTGTTGAAGGCCAGGTTGGACGGGGCTTGGAGCAACCTGGTGTGGTGGGAGGTGTCCCTGCCCAGGGCAGGGGGGTGGGACTGGATGGTCTTCAAGGTCCCTTCCGACCCGAACCATTCCATGATTCTATGATTCAACCACCCCGTTCCCAGCTCTGGAGCCCCACGCAGTGTTTTCCAGAGCCAGCGGCAACCGGGTGATGCTACCAGGGATCCCAGGCTGAGCCCAGGCAGGTTGGCACACACAAGGGTGCCCAGGGTGTGGGATTTCCCCCTGCCTTCCTCTGGCATGTGGGAGGTGACAGCTCTTCCACCTGGCTGGACCTGGAGAGGGCAGCAGAGAAAAAGCGGAGCATCCCTGGCTGTGAGCGCCTGGATGGAGCAGGAGCAGCTGCGCTTCAGTATCCAAACACGCTTCTCTGTGAGGAGGGTAATTTAGAGCAATTACACCGATTATTATTGCTTTTCTAATTAGTGCTTTTCCTACAGAATTAGCTGAGTGTTTATTAGGAGCCGCTTGTTGCCAATAGCTTAACTGCTTCAGTACCAGCTTTTATCAAACATTAGAGGGGCTGCATTTTATTTATTTTTTTCTTCCTTGCGTGTAACTGGTTTTGTTATCTGGTTTCACATAAAAGCCCCAATTAAATATTCATTTTGCTTTGTTACATACGGCATTAAATTTTCATGAGCCGCGTGTTCTCCTTGAAATTTGGGCGGGGGGAGGAGAGGGGCGAAGAAACCAGCACTCTCTTAAAGGCAGGGGTGCGCCCACGTGGGTTTGCTTTAGTGATAGGGATGGAACTGAAAAAAAGAAAAAAAACAAAATCAACAAAAAAAGCCTTTTTCTCCTTTACTGTAGAGATCCAGCCTCAAACCCACCAGCGGAGGGGAAAAAAAATTGCGAGGCAGGTGGAGTTTCGGTCCCTGCCCTCTTGCGTTGCGGCACAAGGCTGCGGCATCGAGGCTGATCCGGAGGAAAACGGGTTTCCTTTGGGGCTGAGATGATGATTTTTCACTCTCAGCCCTTTTTCCCCCCCGCTTTCGAAGTGCCTTTGAGCAAGTTTCGTGGGCCCACAGCCCGTGCAATCCTTCCTCGGTGCTTTCGGGGTGTAAACTTGTATTCCTAGGAAGACTTTACCTTTCAGTGATGCTGATGTAAAGCGTCGGGATCAATGATGAGGGGATTAAAAAACAATAGCAATAAATAAATTAAAAAAAAAAAAAAAAACAAACCAAAACACCCTAGGAACAAAATTAGCAACAATTAAATCCTTGCCCTCTTCTCTGGTGTGGGGTAAGGATTTAAAGAGCTTGCGTTTACCTTCCCCGGTGCATGAAATTTTAATTTACCGGTGGTTGATTTCTACCCCGTAACTGTAGGGCTGGCTCGCCTGCTGCCGTCCCCACGTATAAATTTGGGGTCTTTTGTTTGGTTGGTTGGTTGGTTGGTTTTTTTACCCAGGTTTAGCTGACCTGCAGCGAGAGCACGGCTTCGGGTTTGTATCGAGGAGAAGATCCAGCAAAGCAAGAGGTTGTGTCTCCCTGGGGTTTCCCGGCATCCCGGCAGGCAGCCACTGGAAAGGCTCGAGATATCCTGTTTTTCCCCCCCCGAGCTCAATCCTGACGTCCCCCAGAATAGGTTTCATGGAGGAATAGCAGAAAAGTTCATACTTGAAAGTACAAATTCCTAAAAATGACATTGGACTTCCAAGCAAAAAGGGAGAGAGAATGAAAAATTGTGACTTTTTTTATTTTTATTTTTTAAGCGGGGAAACTTAGGTTCTAACAGCAAAGACAAAACTGCATTTGAAACAAACGCCTCCCAATATATCCTACAAAAATCCAATTAAATACTTTCCCTGAAAATACAACTTGTTCTCAAGACACCTGAGAGGGGTTTTTTTTGTTTGTTTGGGGGGTTTTTTTGTGGGTTTTTTTTTCGTCAAGGAGAAAATATTGCTTTGCTTAGTTTTTTGATCCATTCTCTTTGGTCAGTTCTCACGTAATGTCATGACTTTGATAGAAACTGAGCACCCTCCTCTCTATCCACAGAGAACAGCCTCGCTTTCCACCTGCATTTTGAAATTAAAAAGGTCAACAAAATTTGCAAAATGAGGGAAAAAGTATTATTTTAAATTTTTCTTCCCCATCCCTTACTTTCAGAGGGCAAATGGAGGTGGTGGGACATGAACAGCCAGGAAAGAGCTGTCACGTTTTTCCTCCTCCTCCCCTCAAAACTACATAAAATAACCCAGTTGTTTTCAAAAAGCTTATAGTAAGAATATTTCTGAGGACTTTTGGTGGTAATACATTGGGTTTTACCATAGGATACAGAAGAATTCCCGCGTCCCGTCAGCCGCAGCAGGTGCTGGGATGAGCACGTGGGCTCCAACTCTCCGATAGAGGGATAGAAATTATTATCCGTAATAAAAAAGTTTCTAACTGGCAGCACTTCTGCCAATTCTGGGTGGCACAGTTGTGCCTGGCACGAGCTCCAAGAGCTGCCTCGAACAGGGGAACGTGTTTGTGCCTATTTTAGAGTAAAATAGGCTCAAAGTGCTTGTCCAGCATAAATGGACAAACCGAGCGTCCCGTGTCTTTCTGGATGTTTGCGTTTTGGTCGGTTCTGATTTTACATACGTGTAAGTAAAGTTTTATATATGCATGTGTTATTTTTTTAATCTAAAAATAATTTTTTTTAAAAAAAGGCATTTTTCTCCACGATATCAGGACTTGCGGAATAACTACTTGACAAAACATTGACCAGAACATCAAATGACCAGAACATCAAATCCTCCGAATTATGTCCTACTTATGGGTTTCCAAAAGCGAGCTTTAGAATAAATTCCCGGGGATAAGTAGGATGGGAAATACACAGGCTAATATGTGTAGGCGCATCGCGAGTGACGCTGCTGCAACTGCCGAAACCGAGGAAGGTGGTAAGATAAATGAAATTCATAGCCAATAGATCATTTCTTATCCCCCTCTTGGGGCAAGGGGTTCAGGTTTTGTTTGGTTTGGATTTTTTTTTTATTTTTTTTTTTTTGCCTGTATGCAGCAGTGACTTCTCTGTAGCCATCCCTGAAAGTGACAGTAGGGCTGGGAGGACTTTGGGGTACCCAGTGGGACCATCCCAACCTTCTTGGGGTCTCTGGGCACGTCCACACCACTCGGAGATGGGCTCCTCCTCCGACCAAAATTCCTATTTTCAGATAATGTCATAAATTTCAATTTTTTTGTTTGGTTTTTTTCTGTTGACAACGCAAATGACTCTTTCCTGTCTTCGGTTTAAACAGCAAATTTTAAAACGAGCTTAACCGAAAGGGAACTGCGGAGCGTATTAGAGATGAATGAAAGCTGGAGGCGGGGGGAGAAGACAAATGGCACCATGTCAAAAGGTGGACTTTCGGGGTGAACAAAACAATTCCCGAAACGGCATCAAATGAAACACATTTGGTTGGGAGGTGGGGGGGGGTGGGAAGTGGCCCAAAAACGTAGAGGTAAAGCGTCATCGTAAGTTAATCTAAATGGGATATTTACATTTTTAAATAGGATTCTGAAACTACGCCAAACTGATTTGAAAACGTGAAGAAGCCCTTGCCCCTACTGCCGTCTTGGAGAAAAAAAAAATGAAGTTGAGTAAAACAATTAGGGTCAAATTAAACACTCCTTTAATCTAAAATAAACGTTCTTAACTTTCGGAGGGAAAATGAAAGAACTTCGCTTACGGCTTGTGCAAACCGGTTTTCTCCAAAATTTTGCAGGGGGTAGAAAATCAGAGAGAACAGTTCAATTTGATCCATGGGACAGTGGATGGTTGGTGGGGACGACGCGGGGTGCCCTGGGCAGGACGGGCACTGGGATGGCTCTGCTCTGCGCCAGCATCCGTGGAAAAGGGGTTTTGCTGCCCCGATTTTCTCTCCCTGAGGGTTTAAATATGGTGGGTTTTTTTTTTTTCTGGGATATGAGCACAGAGGCACCGAACTTGGAGGGTTCATCCAGGTTTGGCATTTACGTTTTTCTCTTGTATCGTGTGCATGCCACTTTTAGCTTAATTCTTGGTAAATTATCCTGAAGTCATCCTCGCCCTTCCAGGCTTCTTCCCATTAAAAGGTGAGAGGTCTTGGCTGGCCAAGCCGTTTTCCAGAGCAATCTGTGCAGCCTTGGTGGGTTTTCCTCAAGAAGGTGAGACAAATTGGACCGCAGCACTACAAAAAAAGCACATGAGGTGGCTGGGATTCCCTGAAACAAAGGGATTTTCATTGAAAACTGTAATTTTTTTGAGCGTGGAAAAGCTAGCTGCCAATTCTTCGCCTCTTCTCAGTATTATGTAGGTGTCGTCAGAGTTTTGTTCGGGACAGGGGAAAACACAAACCCAATTTGTGAACAAGTGCATCGCTCTGAAAAGCCGGTCGGGGCCATTTGTGATAAGGGTTTGCATTCAATTAGGTGAGTAACCATTTGAAAAGTAATTCCGGACACTTCGTCATGAAAAATGGCTTCAGTTTTCCCACCGCTGTTGCAAATATGGGGACCAGGGTCTGCTCGGCCCAAAAGAGCTGCCTTTGTGCCAGCCTGCGGTGCTGCCCAGCCCGCTTCGCCCCCAGCACCTTTCGGAGCTGCCCAAAGAGTCAAGGCTTTGAATTTTGTGTTTTCCCCATTGATTTTCATTCCCTCAAAGTCTTTTTTCTCACATCTTATCTTCCGGTGAGTCTAAAGATGGTTGTGTGGGGAGAGGAAGGGACAGAAAAATGACGTTCAGCCTAGGAAAAGCAAAAACAAACCGCACAGCTCCGTTTCATCCTTTAAAAAGTGGAGGGGGTTTGAACCTGAAAAAAATCGAAATATCGTCTACTGGAGGAAAAAAAATATTGAAATATCGTCTACTGGAGGAAAAAAAATATTGAAATATCGGAACCTTGGAATCAACCAAACATTGCAGATTCAATGAAAATTTTTCGAAGTTACGAATTCAAGGAAAGGCTTCCGTTTAGACTGAAGCCCACCCAGGTCTGCGCCCTGTATCCCCAGTGAGTTCATCTCTTTCCTAAGCACTAAGGTGAGCAGCGCTCGCTGCCTCTTGGTAGGCCGTGTGGCGTGGGAACCGGCGTCGCTGAATGGCAAAGCGTGTCTGTGCAGCTGCATCATACGTAGGGGTCTCCAAAAGCCAGCTTTAGAGTAAATTCCCGGGGATAAGTGGGATCGAAAAAGACGCAGGCTAATACGTGTACACACATGGGGAGCAAAGCTGTTCTCCTAACGGTTTAAATAGCGCAAAGCAGTTGGAGATGAGTTTTGATCGTTGCAGTTCATCTTCACCCATGATGCTTTGGTGCCGTGGCCGAACCACCACTGCTGCCAGGAGGACCAGGTCCAGGGTGCGTTCAGTGGCCGAACAGGTATGAGGAGGGGTTTGCTACTGGGTTGGTGGGAAACGTCACCCCAGCAAGGCTGTGCTGGGACAGCTAACGAGGGCAGTGCCTCGTTTGGAAAATGAAAAGGTAGAAACTTTTTGGAGAAAGTGGACAATTTGGGACGGATATCACTGGTTACCCAGTCACAAGCCAGTTTACGGGGGTGAGATAATAACTTGCAAATAGCACCCTGCATGCAGGACTCAACTTCCCGGGCCAAATTCGGCTGGGGAGCGATTCACCGCAAATCCAGGTCAGCCCCGTCTCCTTGCCAGAGTTGATGAGGGCTGTCTGCTGGATCTCCTTTTCTTGCTTTACCCAAAATGGCTTTCCCCGACAAGGAAATGCATCCCTTACTCGGGAGGAGCCATGACACCTTTTTTTTCCTCTCCAGTGACAGCCACTCCGCAGGGATGCCAGGCGTGAGGAGCACCTTGGCCCCTGGAAAACTCCACTTTTGGAGGCTGGTGTGCAATTACCCAAGCTGGAAAGCAGCCAGGGTCGGTGAAGGATCCCTAAAAAACAGCATGGGCCACCTCTGGACTGTACCAGCCACACCAGGACGAGACAACCCCAGCAAGGCAAGGGCACAAGGTCTCAGTCCTCTGGCGTGAAGATCAGACCGCTTCCCCGTAGGGTTTGGGCTTGAGGTTGGAAATCGAGCTGAGTTTCCTGGCCCGTGGCTCGATGGCATGGAAACAGAAATGCCCCAGCAGGTTAAGAACAGGCTCTTCCACCTAAAGGATGAAAAGAAGGGG
>VWZL01005320.1:142219-205825 GCA_013396915.1 Stercorarius parasiticus | reverse complement strand
GGGGTTGGAAAAGAGAGAGAAAGAGCCGCTGCCATTGAATAAGTGATGAGTTTCAGACCAATCAATGTGACAGCAGAGCAGGGCTAATTAAAGGTTTCTAAGGAATCCCTGTAGTAATTTACTTGAATGTAAGAAGTTCATTCTCTCTCTCCCTTTTTTTTCCCCTCCCTGTTCCCAGGAATTCCAGTTTTAGGCTTCGGCGGTCTCTAACCACCGCTCACTTCTCCCCTCCAGGGGGGTGTTTGCTATGGAAATATGCAATTAATATTGCAGCGATCATAATTGCTAATTATTAAAACAATGCTACCCCCTTTTTCATGGCCTACTTTCTTGCTCAAAATCATTTAAATAACAGGGAAAAGGGAAAAAAAAAAAAAAAAGGCGGGGGGGGAAGCAGAGACAAGGTGGCTGGGGCTCTGCTGAGCCAGGATTAAGCGCTGAGCGTGGCTGGGTTTGGCTGTAATTCGGTGCGTTCCCACCACGTCTGCCCGAAAACTCAGGGCAAGGTGCTGCTGTGCATGGGTGCCTCTTGCTGTAACCTTGAGCCGTGCCGAAAAAATGCCCCGCGACGCCAGAGTGACCCTAACCCATTTAGTGATGCGGTTATCTGGATGATCCGCCCACGTTTCTGAAGCAGCCGTCGTGGTGGTGTCCCGGTGCTGGCTGCTGCTATGAAATATTAATAGTCGGTGATGAGGAATTAACTGTCAGAGGTGTAGGCTGTCAAGGGAAAGGCGCATCAGGCAGGGGAGAGGCGCTCGGCACCAGGGACCTGGCTCAGGGAGGGGATGCATTTCCCTCCCACCCTCTGTCAGGACCTCCCATCCCACCAAAGAAATCTGGGGCTTTTGGGTAGCCCAGACGTTGGGATCCTGGGGGAGCGGAGGAGAGCGCAGCCAGCTCGTGGTGCTGCCCACGGGAGTTAAAACCCCAAGGTCATACTCTGATGGACAAGAGCTGAAATGTCTTGGGTTTGAGCAAAGAGTGGAACACTGGCGTTGGCTCTGGTTGCTCCCCATGCTCTGCATCCCAATGCCTTCCTGACCCATCGTTTGACTCTTGTCATGGGGGACCTGGATGAGGATGGGATGGGGTGGAGGGAACACGCATATGGCCTCATACAAAGTTGTGTGGATTTGGGCAGGAGCGAGACGCCACGGTAAGAACTGCCAGTGCGGGGAGCTCTAGTGGAGCTCCTTGGAGGACCTCCTCCATGCCTTGGTAGCTGCTGCAGTCGCAAAGACAGACCGCATTTAAAAATAGCACAACCAAAATGTGAAGAACACTGATGTGGTTTCATCACCCATGTGAACACGGAGCAAGAAAAGACGAAAAACCTGCTCCTGAGGGTGTTGCTGGTGTGTCGCACGCGGCCGTCGGTGCACCGAGCATCAGACTGCAGGAATCCGGGGGGGATCTACTGGGGGTTTCTGGAAGCAATGTATGTGGAAATAAGACTGAAAAAAGTCCCCTTGTGTGTTGAGGCTACCAAAGCAGCCATTTTCCACCCCCCCCGCCTCCCGCACATAAATGAAAGCAAAAATCGGCAGGGTTATAATAAAACATGAAAGGCTTATGTGTAAGCTAGGAAGCGAGGCTTTGAATGGGTTCCTGGTGGTCTCAGGTGGTTGAAGGTGTAGCTATAATACAGCAAGCAATTAGAAACAGGTTTTCTATTAACTGGCTTACTTTGCTGGCTGCTTTGATGGAGCTGACCTTTCCCTCCCAGCCCGTCCTAGAGCAGGCGACAGGTTGGAGACTGCCTGGCCCTCACCCCTCCGTGTTAAGCCCAGGTTTCGGTCCCACATATCTTTTTTTCCTGCCAGAGGGGAGAGATTTGGTGTCTGTAGAGCTGATGATGTGACGGCTGAGTCCTGGCTCTATTCATGGCACGTAGGCAGTGCAAACCTGTGATCAGGAAGGCAGAAGGAATGGACTGGGCTCCCCTTCGCTCATGTAAGAGCAAAAATACCCTGGTGGGCCTGGGATGTTTTTAGGAACTTTTTTTTCTTTCTCTCATTAAAGCGGATGCTTCATCTCTAAAAATCCCTATTTATTTTCTAACACTGTCAAAGCTTCATTACAGGTGTTGCCAGCTGATTTGCCTGGAATTGCTCCTGTTTATCCCAGGAGTGAACAGGCGACTCTGTTAAGAGACAGAAATTTTCCTGATTTGCTGAGATTTCATTTTCAAAGGACTCGAACTAAGCCATCTTTTCCTGCAGCTCACGAAACCGTCTGGAACTTACCTGGTCTAGTTTCAAACCCACTACTGATCCTGCTGGGATTTGAACCAGTAATTTGAAGAAAAGCTCTCTGCCCCTTTTCTTAGAAGCTTTCCGCCACCGTCTTTCCATCCTGCTGGGTCACCCATGATGAACCGGTGGAGTGGTCAGGTGGTGGTTGACTTCAGCAGAGGGAGAAAGAGAACTTCTCCCAGCTCCAGTTTGTAGGGGCAAATTGGTTTTGGACTGGGCATGGTGGAGGTGGAAGAGCTGCTTCTGTTACAGCGCCAGCCAGGTGGCTCCTGTCTCCATGTTGATGTTCACCGTAGCTGAAGCTGCACCTTTTTGGACTGAATAAATGCAAAATACAGATGCAGAAGCAACTGGCAGGAGTCACTCGAGGCTGCTGAGAAGTCAGGCGGGTAACCGAGTCTGCTTCAGATCTTTTTAACCTTCTGCTAGTCAGAGCTTTGACCAACACATCTTCGAAATCTGTTCCCCTTGCTTGGTGCCTTCCTCATCTCCATCACACCCACAACCCCTCAGCTGCAGCTCTCTCCACCTGCAGATTTGGGGAAGGTCTATAGGTAATTAATTGAAATAATTCCCACTGTTGGTGCTTGTAGGTTCAAACAGCCCTCCAGAAACGTTATCAAGAAGATCCACACCAGGGTCCAAGTGCTGTGTCCAACTCATCTCCTTCCCAAGCCAAACCATTGTGACTTCACATGGAGTTGGTAGGTGAGGAGTTCAGACCTGCCCCTGACTTCTGAGGGTCTTGGAGCCCATTGCTCCAAGAGGAGGAAACCGAAGCATGGCCAAGGCCATCCCCACCTGGGTGCAGGCCGGGGGGCTGATGGGACCATGTGTGCCAGGAGCCAACTCTTGGAGAGCAGCAGATGGTTGAACAAACTAGACCGTTAATCCAGCCAAATTATGGAAACAGATGTTTTGAAGATGTTCGCTTTCCAATTCAAACTGTTTGCCCTCTTGGATGAACTAGGCGGGATGAGGGTGTTTGTTGATTAAAAGGTGGGGAGAAGGAAAACCAAAATAGAACCAAACAAAAAGGTGGTTGTGCTAAAATGCCAGGAGGTTTTTTTCACCACCTGTAATCAGGTGTAAAGGGAGGAGAGATGGACCTTACGTGCTGAAAGAGCAGCCCTTCTGCTCTTCCTGCAACCCTCCTGGGATGGACGGAGCATCCCCGAAGGAGAGGAACTGGTTAAAAACCACAGCTCCCGTGTAGCAGCAGGATCCGCTGCGCGAGCGGTGAAAGATTGGTGGGCTGTAATGATGCGCGCGGGCTGTATGGAAATGCCCACCAGCTCTCGGCAGCGGCCGCGGCACAGACGGGGGGACGCGGCACCGAGAGGCAGAGGGAGTGTTATTGATGCGCTCGCCTCGGGGAGGGAAGCGGATAATGGATGTGGGATGTTGGCCGTGCTTTGTCATCAAACGAGGGGCCTGAAAGATGGTGCGCTGGAATATTATCAGTCATTCCTTGATCAAGATGTAATGCTCTCGGTGTCCTTCTCTTTTTCTCTTTCTCCCCCACCGCACTGGTGAACGCTTTTATTTCTCACTCTTTGACCTTTTTGCTCCGGCGTTGGGGATGCTCGGATCCGCTCCCCTTTTAACGAAGAGCACGCCACCCTCCCCTGTCCTCTTCCCTCCCTTCCCCCAGGCCTGAAGATACGGGTGTGAACTCGAGGAAATCACGTTTCCTGATCTGCGTGGCCTCATCTTGAAAAGACCTCTTGCTTTTTATTCCCCCCCGCCTCCCCACCGTACCGTGAATAGATTATGTGTATGCATACACATACTTAAGTTTTATTTCTACGGTACTATAGGTAAGAATGGCGCTTCATAGACAAATAAAAAGGTCAGTCCCTGCTTTGAGATTGCCGTAACACAGCAAGGGATGGAAAATAAGGGGGTTTATTACACCTCACCTGTATTTAGGCAAATCAAACAATTGCATTTTTTACAGCCCTGTGTAATGGCCTGATGCAACCAAATGAGACCTCTCTCCCGGGGAGTTTAAGCAGCATATTAGCTTTATCACTTGATGACCCATAAAATGGTTGTGCACCCCTTAGTGATTACCTGACTTACTCAGCACAGCTCTGCAGGGAGGATATTTAAACATTTTTTGCATTATCAATTTCATAATGTCATAGCTCTAGTTGTCAGGCGGTGGCTTTCCTGTTCGTCTTTGTACAGGGTGGTAAACCAAGGAAGATGGGAATGGAAAGATAAAAATGAGGTTTCTCCATATCTTGGAGGTGGAACTAGAATTCAGGGCACCTTCGCTTCCATCTGGTCTCCTCTGATGGTGTTTCGTTGCATGAGAAACTCAATAGTCGTGAACTTATCGGTGATGACGGACAAGGTGAATGGAAGAATCTTCCCTCCCATGGGATGTGGCAGAGCATCAGCGCGTGTTGCAGAGCGGTGTTAAGATGCAGAAGAGAAAAGCAGTGAGAGTAAATCCTGTACGTCATCTCTGCAGGCTGCACATGGCAGGAGAGCCCCAGGTCATGGGCCTGTCGAGCATTTCGTCCACCTTCGCACTCTGTGTCCAATTTTTGTGGATTTAGCATCATCTCCTCACAAATTACCTGTAAGCACAAGATACCACACTGCCCTGTTCGTGTGTCTCCATAGCTTGACCAGGGTTTTTTTTTTTTTTTGCAGAAATGCCAGCTTAGGGGCTGCTCCCAGGAGAAGGCTGTCCACACCTGGAGCAGATGCTGAGCGAACCCTCGCCAGCATCCCATCAAAATCACCTCTCATAAATGAAAAGCGTCACTTTTCTGTGGCTGACAGAGAAATTTGTAATTAGAGGAAACTCCCTGGGTTGGCGTTAGAAGGAGCATTTCAAAACACTTATGGCCAAACATCTCCTTGACTCCATTTGAGGGTCATTTCTCCTTTCTTGTGAATAACTTGCACTCTGAATGTTCCCAAATAAAGTGTGTAAGTGACGAGAGCACCAGCATTTGTCTGTAGTTGAATTCCCCTAAACTACTGGAAACATAGGGAGAAGTGTTGCAAAAGGAATGTGCTTCAGAGCAGCGTTTGAGAGAGCAACAATAAACGGGGAGGAACAAGTTCCAAAAGCAGAGTCTTGGGACAAGAATTTCCAATGACAATGTTTTTGAACATCTTGGGTTTGGGGAGCCACTGTACGTGTAAAGCAGGTTGGAGAAAAGGTTTTTGGTTTTTTTTTCCATTTTATTAAAAACTTCAAGGTTTCAAAATTCCCATTCTACCAAATTCGGATGAAACACCAAAATTTTGGTACCGTTTTGAAATTAGATTTTGGGGAAAAGTCAGTCTGACAACTATATCATTGAAAAAACCCTACATTTAAATTAGCGTTTTTTTCCCCTACTGAAAAGATGACATGAAATCAAGTATGTCTCAAGATGAAATTAAAATATCTGGGGAATAATTGAAATGAGACACTTCAGTGTTCTAAAAACTTCTTCCATTTCTTCATAAAAAAATCTTGTTGCAATCGGTATGGACATGAGAAACCGGTGGAGAGGGTACAGCAAAGGGCTACCAGGATGATTAGGGGATTGGAACACCTCTCTTATGAAGAAAGGCTGAGGGATTTGGGTCTCTTCAGTCTGGAAAAAAGACGGCTGAGGGGGGATCTTATCAACGCTTATAAATACTTAAAGGGTGGGTGTCAGGAGGACGGGGCCAGGCTCTTCTCAGTGGTGCCCAGTTACAGGACAAGAGGTAACGGGCGCAAACTTGAGCATAGGAAGTTCCATCTCAACATGAGGAGGAACTTCTTTACCCTGAGGGTGGCAGAGCCCTGGCACAGGCTGCCCAGAGAGGCTGTGGAGTCTCCTTCTCTGGAGACATTCCAAACCCGCCTGGACGCGTTCCTGTGCAACCTGCTCTGGGTGACCCTACTCTGGCAGGGGGTTGGACTAGATGACCTCAGAGGTCCCTTCCAACCCCTGCCGTTCTGTGATTCAGTATTGACAGAAGTGCATTGCTTCTGGGAAATGTCTTTTAACGATAAACTTATAGACCACTCTGCTTTTTGATAGGCAGCATAGACCCTGCTGCCCCCTGGGAGTTATTTCTTCTGTCGTGGGCTTCTCAAAGGTAAACCCCACCCATTCTGAGGCTCAAGAATCTGCCCAGTTTGTCCCAGTCACCACGCTTGTGCGGGCAATGACTGGACTACAATCTGCAGGGCCTGGAGTTGAATTCAGGTGAAACCACAGGTGTTTGCTCGCATCTGAGATGTCTCAACGCACCCAACGTGATCCCCCAGCTGCTGTGCAAGACGTCACCTGGGGGTTATGGCTTCAATCTGACATTCCCTTAGAGATGTTTCGGATAGTCTTAAGGCATCTGGCACTGGATATCTGTGTTTGGGAACTTCACTCCCACCTCCTCTGCAGTTTGGCCAAGAGAGGTTGTCTCTCTCGGCTGGAGGCTGCGTTGAGACTCGTTGAGACTCCATCCAGCTGACCTACATCATTGTGGGGTGGATAAGATGTCTGAGCATCAAGGCTACCTAGAGCTCCTGCACCATGTTGCTAATGGGACCAAATGTCACCAAGCTTGAAGTTGAGCCCAAAATCACACCACCTTTGGGCTGCAAAGGAGGTTAGTAGTGAAAGCTCTCCTGTTGGCCTCTCAGCACAGCGTCTCCCTCTGCCTATGGTTTGAGAAGCACCAAATGCCAGGTATGAAGGGTAATCTTCCAGTTTTTGTGGAAAATTTTGAGGGGATGGGGTGACCTGTCTTTTCTGAAATAATTCTGAAACTGCACAGGCCCCCCTATTTTTACTGATTCTCTTTCATCAATCACACTGAAACGTCGTCAGTCTCTGTGGGAATTCAGTAAGTAGATATCACAAAGGGTTTGCATGGCACGGTGATAGATCATCTACCCTGAAGTATGTACACTGAGCATATCAGTAGTAAGATTTACTCCCAAGAGCAGGCCCCAGAGATAGATCTCAGGCCTTAGTTAAAGACCACTGTCTCTATTCATTACCTTGTCACTGGTTCCAGTATTGGTTTGATCTATAGATGGTTGTGTAGAGAGCAGAGCTTAGTAACCCGAGAAGGAGAGCACTCTGAGGTTCTGTCACTGACTAGGTGGAGCCACCTTGGGCAAGTCACTTGCTCCTAGATCACCAAAAATACATTAGCGCTTCAAACTTGTTGATGTGGATGGAGATCGTGGGGGGTTTTTTTGAGGATGTGGACCTTTTGCTTGTGTCGCATTAGAGTCAGCGTGTACTTCCCTTTCAGCTCCTAAGGTTCAGTCCACTGGAGACGGAGAAGGTGGAAAGGCTACAGAAGTGGTAAGAGAAGGCATCACTTGGTGGTATCTAGAACAACATTAGAATTCTGCTGTCCACTGGAGCAACATGCCTTGGGGCAGCTGTTGGGAAGGGACTTGTAGGGAAAGGGGGTTGGGAAATACGTGCTGGGGCCCAGTTTTGCTTGGAGCTTTCCTGCAGGTGAAGAAGAGGGGAGGTGTTAGCTACTACTTCCATTTTTAATGAATATTTTCCCAAAAACTTCTCTAATGCACAAAGCAGTCATCTTTGGTGTCCTAACTTGATTTGGTATGCAGTTGGACGAGATGATCATTGTAGGTCCCTTCCAACTGAACTATTTTATTCTTTTTAGAATTGACCCTATCCGTTGTTTTCGTGTCTGTTAAATTCTGGGTAAACAACCAACCCATCCAGCCATCCTAGTTTTTCTTTCCTTGAACAAAATGCAAAGTACCGGCTGTAAGTCACCAACTGGAAAATAGTCAGGTGAGTAAGGGGAAAACTGAGGCAGGTGGCACCGACGCGTTTCTAATTTGCTCACAGTATCACATATTCTTTTTCCATACGTACCAAAGACTGAAGCTTTCTTGCCTTTTTCCATTTATTGCTGCTCCACCAAAAGTGCCTACCACCTTAGAAATCACTCACATAATTTTTCAGCTTGCTTTTGTATGTCAAACCAAACAAAAAGCCAGACTCCTGAGATAAATGTGTCTTTTTAAGCAATTCTTTTGTTAGTCTTTATAATACAACTTCACCCAAATACTTCCTAAATCAGGACTCCGCTTTGGCTTTGACAATTCTTTGGTGATTTCTGAGACTTATAGCGAATAATGCAGCTGCCTGGTAGGGGGTCCGCTGTGGGTGTTAGCTTGTGGAAACAAATTCCTAACTATTCTGGTCTATAAATCCTGAGCCTAATGCCATGAGACTTGCATCAGTGAGTTCACTCCCAGCATATTGGCGTTTTAAGTTTTGACAATCCCATTTAGCCATCTATATCGATTGCAGATTTGGGTACGTACAAAGGAACCTTTTCAGGGGGAATTTGAATTCCATTGGAGTAGAAGGAAAGCCCCAGATCACTTCAACGTGCTTTGATATTTAATTGGCAATCCTGAGACAGCGTACCTTCAATTAAAGTGAAGTCATCCCACGTACCTGTCTACTGACCTGAGTTCCTGCATGCACATGACAATGTTTGACAATGAGCACGGAGAGCACACCGTAAAACAAGCCCAAGGTATCAAGTCTCCTTAAGGCACCCTTTCTTTTTTTCTTTCTTTTTTTTTTATTATTATTATTTTTTCCCCTGTAGTGGCTTTACCCACCTGTAATTGCAGTAGAAAGAAGGAGCCGGGAGATATTTCTTTGCAGACGAGACAGTGGTTGTGTTATTATGGTGTATTATGTTACTTTCCATTAGACCAAAAACTTTTCATCTCTAACCCTAGGAGGTGACCTACAGTAAATACAGTGTCGTATTTAGCTTTTGTAAATAGCTTAGCTCTCATGAATGTTTTATAGTGGGGTAAATATCACGTTCTCTCCACTTATTTACATCCGCACAGCATCACAGCAGACTTGTTGGTATTAAATATTAATTGTAAGCTTCAGTGAGTCTATGCTTTTGTCAAGAGTGCACTGGGCCACACATCTTTTTTGGCCTCACACTTTGAGAAACCGCATGATCTTCCGAAGAAAGAACTGGAAGTGCATTACCAGTGTTTTTAACCAAACTGCCCCTCGGCTTGATGGCTGCAGCTTCCATTGCTTTCACTCAGCTGGGAGGAGGGAAAGAAGGCTTGGACAAAGATGTACGTGGCTGACCCAACGCTTTGCCCTTAGTCTATGTATCTTTTGCATCCCGCGACAAGTCCCTGTGGAAGGATTTCAGAGATTTATGAAGGCCGGAACGGATCAGCCAGTCTGGCTTGCTCTCTATCTCGGTCCAGTGACCCCCTCGATTGAGCCAAGAACTCATGTCTGCCTGAAGTATATCTCCCAGGGAAGCAACCACGCTTTTGGCTGGAAGACATCAATCAGTGGGGAATCCACCATATCCCCCTGCTATTACTTGATGCGTGGTTAATTCACTTTAGAATTACCAAGGATTTCTAATGCCATGATACGAGTTTCCTGGCTTTCACTTCCAGCCGTGGGGTTTTGTTGTGTCTGTCCTAGTAGATTTGCAGATTTTGCCTCATACCTTGTACTTTCTCCCCAAGAAGGGCAGGTTCTTGGCCTCGTGATGGAGGATAAAAATCCGTCTCTTTCTTTTGATGTGCTAAATGCACGGAGCTCTTGCTCTCTGTCTGAAGTTTTCTCCAGTCACAAATTGTCCATATGGCACTTTTTTGTATCTCACTCAATTTTTGCATCTCATCTATTTTAGAGCTGGGGAATGTACTCAGTACTCCAGACCCGTCTCTCCTTGGTGCACAAAATACATTTCTCCGAGAGGCTCAAGGCTGCTTTTTTAGTATTGAGTCTTCCTCTAGAGTGACCATGAATCATTATAAGTTTTTGTTGCAAAGGATTATCATTATTTTATCAAATCCATATTCCTTTCATAGAGAAATTCTTGAGAAACTACTCTGAAGTGACGCCCAACTTTGGACATGAATGGGACTCGGAGAGGTGCTATTATTATTGTCTATGAGCACAGCTTAGATTTCCCCCCCAAATTTCAGAATAACTTTTCTCAGGCAATGAGTATGCATTATTGATGATCCACATGCTCTATACACCCAAATAGATTTGCACCAAGGTGTCATTTCAGACATGTAAGTGGGCATGCACCGAGCTGTCAGCATATTGTGGTGTTGATTGACTTTGGTGGCTTCTCACTGACCCAACGTTCAACGATTTCATGTTCGCCCATATTGGTGCACCTCTGTTGCCTTCCCTCAAGTCTCTGCTGAATTATACAAATGTGGGAGAATAAAAACATAGGCAAATTGGGCTGAGGAGGTTAAAGAGCGCCTCTCAGTGGAGGAGACAAAGACCTTACGTCTTTGAGGTATTCATTTTTAAATAATCCTCCAAGAATGCTCCACCTGAAAGATGACTTCTCTCTTTTCCTGGCTGTTGCTGGAGCCCGTTGGGGCCACTGTTTATGCTCTGGTGGGTATCAGAAAGGTGGTTACTTAGGCATGGAGGAAAGCTAGTGTAATGGAGTTTAACAGCATTGATTTTACACGGAAGGCTCATTCTGCACTTAAACCCCTCCTTTCCCCATGAATACCTTATTTAAATGGTTGGTATATAATTTTTTAATGAGACCTTCCCCAATCCATCCGACCAAAGACTAGGAAGACTACGACTATATAAGAGGGACAAAAAGCTTCTGGTTTTGTTAACTGTCTGATTTTCTGATTCATTGACACTGGTGGCCTTTATTAGGCAAGAAATGCCTTTTCTGCCCCACCTGACCCCAACCCATTAAAATGATTGCAGAAACCAGAGCAGTTGCTGGTACATGCTGGAGTTTGTCAAGTGACTCGTAGCCCAGAGTAGCAGCCTAGTTATTTTTAATCAATGCAAATCAAGTTTTGAAGCATCCATTATGTCCCGGTCCAGGGGCAAACTAAACTACATTACAAAACACTTAAGCCCTGTAAAATTTCCTGACCTCTGAAATCTCTTATGACCTAGTTGCAGCTTCACAATGTCTGGCACTAATCTCTCCATTAAAGCCTTTCCACCTATTTCCTAAACTGCTGCGCGATGTATGTATTTAGACAAAAGCAGCAGCTTTCAGAACCATTAAAAGCTCAGGCCAAAAGGAAAGATGATTTCTTATGGCTGAGGATGTCTGACAGCCACGGGGGGTTGGACAACACTATGTTCTTCAGCTGACCCTTATTTAAGACAACCTGTGAGTGTCAGGATTATGATGCTAAGATTACTGTGGTATTTAAATATTATGTTATTAGTCGAATACTGGCATGTATAAACCCAAGATAATTTGGAGGGGGATTGGGAAGGGGGGAATTCACTGTCAAGGCTCACATTTAAGCTGTTAGATTTGGCTCACAACTGAGTCTTTAAAAATATGCTCTTCCCCTCTTATAAACTGCTATTTATATTTACGGCATCAAATTAAATCTTTCAGGTTTGGTGACCCTGACATGCTTTCTTTTAATTTACTAATCAGCAAACGACCTTTCTAATTAAATCAAGTGTGTTCCGTTTGTCAGGCGGTGTGTTAAATCTGCCTCTTCACTTGGAGGGAAGGAAAACCTGAAATCTGTGTTATTCTCCCCAGGTTTTTAAATTCCTGAAACTCCCAGGACTCTTACAAAGGACAGTGAAGAAAACGCAAAGACTTCTGTCTCCCAAGGAGGAGCCCAGCTGAGCAGAGGGTTCGCTTTGAGAAGATGTGGGAAGGAAAACCAAACTGAGGGTCTCTTCCAGACTCACCCTGATCCTTCAGCCTTTCCACAGGAAGAGTGAGGACTGGTATGAGGTCAGAAGTCACCCCTGTGAATCTGTTTTTCTCCACCAAATGGGCGGTGCAATTGGTCCAGCTCTCAGCAGCTCAGCCATCTGTGTCTGAAGGCAGGTGGGACGATTCCCGCCTTGGCCCACACAGATCAGCTGCTTTGCAAAATACCTTTGCAAGAAAACACAATCCCATTTTTGTCCTACGGGTTCGCGAGATAATGAGCCCGTGGGCTCGTGGGGGCTGCTGGGTTTGCACCACCTTCCCCTGTGGAGAAGTAAGGACCTTCCCGACCCCTGAGAATTTTGCAGACATCAAGGCATGTCTTCTTTCAGCTTTGAGACCATCCTTCGGGGCAACCCTAGTTTAGGTGCCTCATCTGTAGGGGTCTTGGGTTCCTCCTCTGTAAAGGGGGGATGGTTGCAAGACCCCTCCAGACCTACTCGTGCAAAACACAAGGACCAGAGCAAGTTATTTTGGAGCAGCAGACACAAGGAGGCACGGCGGAGGGAAGGGAGTTTCCCCACGGGAAGCCGCTGGCATTGCCTGCACAGCCCGAGGTTGCGCCGTTCGCCTTCCCTTAATCTCCTGCTTTTTATTGGAGTTTTTTTAGTCGTCATTCTTCACAGCGCTGTGGTCTCAGGATCCAGTTAAGCAAACCCCGCATTATCCACACTACCTAACAGTGTGACATCTGTGAATGGCTTTCTAATTACTCAAATAAATCAGCATGATTGGAAATTCTTGAGATTTTATTGGGAAGGAAATTTATAGTAATTAAACCCAATTAATTTTGGATTTCTGTTAATCCAAAGAAGGTTTCGGAAGCTTTGGGTTAGACCTGCATTGTCTCCAGGAAGTGATGTGGGTGAAAGAATGAGAAATTAATTGATTTTGGACAATATGATGATAATAGGAGAATTTTTCAAATGAGTTTGTTATGCATCTTGCATCAATTGCAGCGTCTCTTTTCTGGCATCTAAAAATATCGTTCGGGGCTTTTACTAAAGATTCAAACAGACTGAAAGGAATCTTTTTTAATCAAAATAAAGAACCCTTTTTAATTACTCAGACTCCTTCACAGTTGGAGGTAATAATTGTCTTACGTTCTTAAGTAGTGCTGTTATTAGCCTGCCCTGGGGCTCTCCTATTTTCCAGAAGTTAGCATCGCTCTCTGTTGAACGCCAGGATAGAGCACGCGTCAGCTTAAATATTTCTGTATCTTCAATGGTGGGAATGACGCGGGTTGAACCCAGGCTCTTCTTTTGGTGCTGCCGTTCCCAAAACGCCCGTGCACGTTGACAGGAACCCGGCAGCAGTGGTACACACCAAGGGGTGGTAAGACCATGTTTTGCAGAAACGCTTGTTTCCAGGTACACCTGTGAGACTGTTGTCTTACGTTTTTTCTTAAGCGCTTTTTTTTGATGTTGGATTAAGGGTTTTTTTGGCAAATAAGTGCACCTGTCAGGCGAGGAAATATTTTTCGCTCTCTGTTTTTCGCTATATGTTTTAAACCTTCCCTCCAACACTGATGGAGAGGGAAGGAGAACATCTAGGCAGCGTTGTGGTCCTCCTCTGCAGCAGCACAAGTGGACGTTTACAGACAGCTGCAGGATTAGCAGGACAGGAGTCTTGATTTTATGGGGTAAAAAATGGAATTTATGGAACCAGGGATTGCTGTTCTTCATGACAACCTGCTCGATGCCCACTAGAAATCTGGGCTGTTAATAAGTCACATCAAATTAACAGCTCCTGGTAGAGGGGGGAGTATTACAGAGCCTGAGAAAGGCTTTTGAATATTGATGTAGATGTTTGTCTCTTCTTCATCTTCTTGGCATTGGATATTGCTCCCGCGTCCATCTATTTTTTGTCGAAACACTTTTCAATAGATACTTCTGGTGCCTGTTGTTTTACACGGCTTCTTCCAATTCTGAGCAGCACGAAGGTGCTCTTGATTGCAAACGAAGTCAGTGAAATCAGAACTAGCCAGCAAGCCTTTATACCTACCGTGCACTGAAACACATAAAATAGGTATAATACAGGGAGATTTGGATTCTGACACTTCAGCAGCTGTAATCTTTTTATACACCAGTATTCCTAATCAAGCATTCTTCCCCCTTCTTCTGCAGGTGAGAAAATGAGGTGAAATAAAATGAGGCTCACCCCAAACTGCTCAGAGAAGAGGCTGGATGCAGAACCAAGACATCCTGACCCCCACGTTACTGCTGTGAACCGATCAGCTGTCCAACTCGGCGCCTCCTGGGTCATGCAGTCTGTCTCCTGTAGACTGCCTTAATATTACAAAATAATTTTGGTTGGAAGGAACCAAATGTGTTTCGTTGCTATGAGAAAGGAAGCACCCAAGGCAGTCAAGGGAAATAAGTACCGTCGTGCAGAGCAAGACCCATAGACTATACGAAGGTCTACTGGGAGAGGGAAAAAAAGAAGAAAGCAAGAAAAAGAAAATAGGGTTTGGTGGAGGGCCAATGTCTCTGAATTAATATTTTCCAACCACCTTTGGTTGGCAGCTAGTTGCACTGCCCAGCTGCAGTGGTGGGCTGAAACGGCAACGTTTCCACATTTCTCACCACAAGCCAAGAAAAGCCTTGTGCCATATTACTGGAAAGAAGAAACTGGTTTGGAAGACATCCCAGACTTCACACGCAGCAGCAACTGGTGTAACCAGCGCATTGCAAGCCCTCAGTATAGCCAAGCAAAGATCTTCCACTGAGGCAACTTCATAGGGCTTGAAATATCACTTTTCTGTGATATGTCTGGCTATAACCAAGGCAAGGTCTGGGTGAAGACCCAGGAGGCAAAGAGTTAAGCTGCTTTCATGTTCCAGGTAATTTCCACTAAAGAAGACCCATATCGGAGGGCTGTTTCTTTCTGAATGTGAGTTTAGACTGCTTTTGTGCTAATGCATTTATATTGTGATTCCGAAAAGCTTTTTTTAAAGAGGAAGATAAATCTTACCCAAATCTGATAATCATTTTTAAAAATCTCTGCTCTGAGATTTATGTTGNAAAAAAAAAAAAGAAAAACAACCACCCTACTGCATCAAAGACAGAAATAATGGCTTGTAAGTACTTAAAAGCTTATGGATAGGAAACTTAAAAAACTGGTCGGATTCAAACCAAATCCTATCAGATTTTCTTGGTTCTCATAAACCTTTAATCAGCTCCCATGGGGCATTTTTGCTAACCATAAAACATGTGATTAGAAGACACATGAACTACTGGAATTATGACAGCGAGATGGGCTTTGACTTTAGTCCGACTTAAGAACGGGAATTTAAGAAGCCGCTGTAGCATAGGCGGCCGCCCCGCGAGGGGCAGAGCACATCGTTGTTTCTGTCACGAGAAGCCAAACTGGTGATGAGACCACCGCTCACCATGTCTCAGCCCTACGAGGGGTTTTCAGAGTCAAAGCATCCTCCTCGGTGAAACCCCGGTGCTTTCAGCGTGGGATGCGCGTTGCAAGGCACTGGTCCCTGATAGCCTACTGCCGTTACTGTGGTACAGGAATGGCACAACCCAGATGGGAAAACAGCACGGTATTTTCAGCGGAGGATTGGCATGATCCATGTGTTTAGTTTTGGGCCCCTCACCACAAAAAAAGACGTTGAGGGGCTGGAACGAGTCCAGAGAAGGGCAAGGGAGCTGGTGAGGGGTCTGGAGCACAAATCTTGTGAGGAGCGGCTGAGGGAGCTGGGGGTGTTCAGCCTGGAGAAAAGGAGGCTGAGGGGAGACCTTCTCGCTCTCTACAGCTCCCTGAAAGGAGGGTGTAGCCAGGGGGGGTCGGTCTCTGCTGCCAAGGAACAGGCGATGGGACAAGAAGAAACAGCCTCAAGTTGCCCCAGGGGAGGTTTAGGACGGAAAAATTTCTTCACTGAAAGGGTTGCCAAGCATTGGAACAGGCTGCCCGGGGAAGTGTTTGAGTCCCCATCCCTGGAGGTATTTGAAAGACGGGTAGATGTGGTGCTGAGGGACATGGTTTAGTAGTGGACTTGGCAGCCTTAGGTCAATGGTTGGACTCGATGATCTGAAAGGTCTCTGCAACCCAGACAACTCTGTGATTCTAATTGCAGAGGCAACGTGGCACTTTTCACCAAACCTGTCTACGAGATGATGTCTGGCCGACAAGGGTAGGGTATGGCCCAGGGTATCTAGTAGCATCCTGTCCTCTCCAGGTCCTGGTACTTGCTCTAATGCCAGCCCATGAGCTTAGCTCAGCTGCTTTCCGTCTCAGGACTTTGTTGGTTTAAAATAACAGTTTTCTAGAGCATGAATTCCCTCTTATGAGTCAGGATTTCAGAGTTGAATGCAATTCGGTCAGGATCACCAAGTGCTTTTGTCATATAAATAATGTCTGTTGGGGCAGTCACTGAGTCACAAGAACAGATTCTGAATTAGGCTGGAAATGGCTCCTTGGTCCCTTTATGGGAGAAGCTGAATATTTTATAATCTTTGTGTAAAGGTCACAGACATCAGCAGGACAGAAATGTGCTGTAAGTAGCACAGAAATTACCAGGGCGCTAGACGCAGGCTGGCATTTCTCTGTGTCAGGTGTCACTGACAAACATGTGTGATTGATGTGAGAATTCGTATTTCTGTTATTCAAAAGATGCTTTATTTGGAAAAAGCAGTGGCTAGATAGAGATGGATGGGTCTTTGTGGGACACTGCAGGTTTGACGTGGGGCCCATGAGATGGGTGACCGTTTCATAGGATCGTAGAAGGGTTTGAGTTGGAAAGGACCTTAAACATCACCCCAGTTCCAACCCCCTGCCATGGGCAGGGACGCTCGAGGGTCTTTACTCTTTAACAACTAGTTGTGAAGTCTCCATGAGATGTCCACAACTGGAGCAGGAGCAGTTTTGGGTTACAGTAGCCTGAGGTCCCACAGGTATATCACCAAGCCTTCCCATTGAGCCTACCCTGAAAGGACCCACATTGCATTAGAAGATGCATTATTCGCTCTTGAAGGCCATTATGTTCCTGGTTTTTCAGCTAGGAAAACCCTAGTTTGTGGTCCTAAACCCACCTAATGATCTGGGATGATGCTTGCACAGAAAAACAGGGCTTTATCCTGGGTCCTACTGCTTCAACATGAACCTACAGAACCCTCAGGCACCTGAACGGGCATCAGAAAGTGTGGGGCAACATCGCAGCCTCAGATACGAGAAATGGAAGGTGGTAACCAGCCTGAACTGATCATGCAGGGCAGATACTGGAAAAGGAGCTGCTGGCAGATTTTCCCATGAAGGATATTTTATTTTTCACTTTGGCTCTGAAATGACATCATTTCTCTCAGTATTTAGGAAATGTTGCATGCCCTGTCCTTTCAGCTGGGTGAATACTCGAGGCTGCTATTTTAAAGGACAAATGGGTTTAGTACATACAGACCTGTACACCTGGGTGGGTAATTTCAGATTAGGGAAAACTGCCGATCTTTTAACTGATATTATTGCAGTTTAAAAATTACCTCACAAAGCACATTTGTTCTTTGTATGTGGATATGATAAAAATTCTACTTAAATAAAAAGAGCCAACACAATATCTCTGCTAGGATCCCAGCAAACGACTTGAGCCTGTTACCAAAACCTAATTTAACATAATCATTTTAGCACACCACGCTAAAATGATTTGAGATAATTCTGTATATGTGGCACTATTTTACCCAGCTGCTAGGACACTGCGCAGATAACTTAGTTCATCGATTCTGGTCTTTCCCAAATTCTGTAGGAACTTTCTTAAGTGTATCTGGGAGGATTACATAGGTTTATGTTACACAAGCTACTGCAACGCTGTTTACTGTAAGATAAATTTGTAATTCCTAATGCTGGAATGTCTGCAGGAGGATTATCGTGTGTTAATGTGATTGGACTGTATACTGGCTGGAACAATATAGAAATGATAGAAAAACCTGATACTGTGAGTTAGATAATATGGAATTACTGGTACAAGTGAACTCCTGAAAAATTACCGAACTTTCCAAGCGTTACTTAGAGCAAAGGTAAAACTGGAAGTACAAGGTTCCTATCCAGATCAAAGTCCAGCTCAAATGCTTCCCTGTGTCGGGTATTTGTCCTTAGGAGTTTGGTTTGGCTGAGCAGAAGAGGCATTGTGGCCATCAGCTGGTTCTAGTTGCCCAGAGAGGTGGGAGATGCCCCATCCCTGGAAACATTCCAGGTCAGGTTGGACGGGGCTCTGAGCAACCTGATCTACTTGAAGATGTCCCTGCTCATGGCAGAGGGGTTGGACTAGATGGCCTTTAAGGTTCCCTTCCAACGAAATCTGTCCGGTGATTCTAGGCGACAGACAAAGTTTGGGAGCTGATGGGATATTTCCTTCCTATGGTGGGACCCTTTGAGGTGCCAAGATGTGGTCTTCAGCCATCTGGAGTCAAAAGTGGGACTGCACTTTAAAGGACAGCCCTCTGCACTGTGCCACCCATTTTGCATACGGAGGCACAGCGGGTTGCTCCTCGCCAGCCCTTCGCACCACGTGGCTCCGTTTTCACCACGGGGGGGATGGGGCACCAACCTGAGCTGCTCTGCAAGACCTGGTGTCAATTCTCAGCCTCCCTCTTTTATTTTATTTATTTTTTTTCTCCCCCAGGGTTTGCAGACATATCTTTGATTTAACAAGCAGTGCCCACCTCTTATTACTGGATAGGAACCGGCTAAGGAGACCACAGCAGTGACCACCAGTTCACCGTACAGGTCACCAGAGCATGTGCCGTTCTCCGTTCAGGGTGAACGATCGCCTTCCAGCCCAGGATCGCTTTGGAGAGCCGCGGTTGGTGGCCGGAGCCAGACGAGCTACTTGGACATGGTCCTTCTACTCCAGGCAGGTGGGTAAGAGTGGAGCACCATCACCAGCATCCTCCATGGACGTGCTGGGGCCAGGCTGGAGCATCACCATCCAGGCAACCTCAAGGGGCGTTTCGGGAAAGGTGATGCATCAGCGTGCCCTGTTATTCCCAACGCATTTTAGATAACTGGGACATTTGGGGGTTGCTCAGAAAATGCAGTCCAGTTGTGCGGGAACCTCTCAAGTAAGAAAGAAGTCCTCCGTCGGGAGCCCAAAATGAAGGTGCGCACACATTTTTGTTGGGAAAACACAGGAAAAAAACCCCCCATCTCGTCGTATTTTCATGCAGCCACGCGGCGATCGCCCACATGGAAACACTTAGGTCACTTGGACCGGAGTCTTCAACTCGCAATGACTTTTAACAGGCAACATCTGACAGTACCAAAGCCCTTTGCAGCCCTGGGTGAAATTATGATAACAAGAGAAAAAAGCTATTACTGCCACCATGCTTTCATTATGCAAATGATATTAAGATAGGCTGTGCAGATCGCCTGTGGCTATGCTATAATCTCCATGCAGTGATTATAATGTGTCAAACTTAGTCATTTTGATTATGACATGTTAATTACATGCCATCCTCATGCAGACATGAATATTACTCGCAGTCAAACAAAACACAAATTGGGGGCATTGTTTTTTTTGTTGTTGTTGTTGTTGTTGTTGTTTCATTCTTTCTTTTTTTTTTTTTTTTTTTGAAATCTTGTTGGTTAAATGGATTAAAAGATAAAGAGATATGTAACATTGTAAACTCATTAAACATTGGCCAAGTCATCCCTGGCTGCCTGGGTGGAGAGGGGGCTTCTGCCACAAAACCATTCCGTAGCGTTATTGTTATTTTTATTTTTTTTTTTCGTCCCAGCAGGGGCGGTGTTTTAAAAAATATATATTTTATAAACTGGAGAGCTGCGTGGGGTTGAAGCACGTTTGATCTTTTAACTCTTTCTGGGGTTTATCAGAAGAGGGTGCGGACGGATGGGGTGTCCCCATCTCCATCGTGGTGCAGCACCCAGGAGGTCACCCTGCTGTAGATGCTTCCCATCATCATCTCCATCCTCAGGTAAAAAAGACACCTCGCAAGGGAGCAACACTTAATTAGGCTTATAAATAGCTGGGGCTGCAACTTGCCTGACTAATTTGGGGAAATAAGGCTCACTGAAAATGTTTTGCAAATTCATCCGATTCCCTTACTTCTTTAGCCCTCGCTAATGTCTAAAAATAAAATATTAGCATCAAAGCTAAGGCTTTGTTTTAGGTAATTAAATGCTTTGAGTTCATTAACAGGGATCTCTCCTAGCGTTTTCTCCTCTGAGTTTCAAAAAAAAAGAAGAAGAAGAAGAAGAAGAAGAAGAAGAAGAAGAAGAAGAAGAAGAAGAAGAAGAAGAAGAAAAAGAAGAAGAAAAAGAAAAAGAAGAAGAAACAGAAAAAGAAAAAGAAAAAGAAAAAGAAAAAGAAAAAGAAAAAGAAAAAGAAAAAGAAAAAGAAAAAGAAAAAGAAAAAGAAAAAGAAAAAGAAAAAAATGATGATGGCGACGAAATAAAGATGTGCATGCTAAACCATTTGCAGCTAAAATTTGCGTGGCGCCGGGTGGGACAGGACTGAGATGAGGGAAGGAGCCGAAGGATATCCAAATATCGAGGGAGAAGCTTAAAATTTATAATCGCTCCGCCCAAAAAAAGCAAACTCCGTCTGACTTCCTTGGACAAAAGTCATAGCAAAACTTGTCCCTCTTGCTTCCGTTACAGAGGGGTTTGGGGGGGGGGGCGGTACCAGCATCACCGGAAAGACCTGTCTCACCGGTGTGATGAGCCCAGCAGGGCTCAGCTTGCTTTTGGGTGGATTTGGGGGCATCTGGGGTGCGGAGTGACTATTCCCCTGATGGCCGATTTTTCAACTTCATGCCGCAATCGCCAGGCTTTGGCAGCTCGTAGGTGAGTTGGCTGTTTGCTTTTTTAACGCGCAAAATAAATTTTAAATAAAATAAAAGGCATCCCCCTAAACATTGTCTTTTTACAGAGGGACATTTCAAGGCAAGTTTTACACAGGTTCAGCCCAGAGGGAAATTAAACTCTACGTGTAAATGGAGATTACACACAAAGGAATCCATTACTTTCAATATTTCTCAGCAGGAGGGTTCAGAGTTATTTAAATAAGTTTAGATATTAAACCTAAAGTAGCCATTAAAGGAATGTGGATTTGTTTGCCTAGTTTTTATAGAAATCTTTTTTCTTTTTTTTTTTTTTTTCAGCTGACTGAAAAATCCATTGCTTGCATGATGGTGAATATTTTTAATGCATAAAAAACACCAAAGAACTTCCAATATAATACTTCCTTTGAATTTTTAAGCACCAAATTACAGAATACTTATTATAGCAAAATGTCTTCTTTAGGAGAGATTAAACTGCAAATGTTTTTTCTTAGTTTTTTTTTCCCTTTTCCATCTATTCTTTAGAACAGAGCTAATATAAACACTGACATTAAACCATATTGGCTATGTAAGGCACTTTGATTGTCATTGAGATTATTTTAAAAGTTATTTAGGTCCCCGTGTTACATCTTTGCAACTGCATGGAAAATGTTTCACCATGTTTCTCTTTGCAACATTTCTTTGGGGATTCATAAATATTGATTGTACCGTAAAAAATTGATGGAATCTTGAAACAGACTGCAGTCTTGGTAGCTGGGGAATTTACTCAATTTTTCTCAATAGCTGCAGTCTATAAAAAGAGGAGATTTTGCAAATTGTTTCTCACCTTGTCTTTTTAGTATTTAATAGCTCTCAATTCTGTAGCCTTCTGAACCATGCACCGGGTGCGTTTTCCATCAAAACTGTATCAGGCCTATTCAAAGGGAATTAAAAGGCGAGGTGTGACCAAGGGGTTAAACCGCTTCCGCGGCTGGCAAGCCTGACTTTCATTACTGGTGGCAGTGTAGAGCCATCCTACTGCTTGTTGTGTTAAAACTTTCGGGGTTTGGGGTTTGGGGTTTTTTTTTTTTTTAAAAAAAAAGTCCTTAAATTTTAATGGATGTACGCAGGGAAAAAAAATAATAAACCGACAACAACAACAACAACAAAAGAAACCAAACACCAAAATGAGAGATTTCTCTCTCCTGGTTTAAAAATAAAATGCTATAAAAAAGAAGCTTTTTTCTGGATGCCAAGGAATCCCTCGGCATCTTAGTATTAAGCACAGGGTATTCTCCTTTTGATGTGGAAAAGTTTTAGCTCCACTCACCCAGGGTTGTCTGCAAAGGAGGTGTCCTTGGCGAAGCCCCGGAATGGAGCCTGCGGTGAACCCCAACCTCCCTCGTCCCATCCCACTGCACCAGGACCAGGCCATCCTTGCTGGAGCCCCTTTGGTTGACACGTGGGATATTTTGGTAAATGCTATAAAAAGGACCTGTATATTTCCCTCCCGGTCTGTAGTGGGACTTTTTGTGCTCCTCTGGGACCCATGGGCAGAGCCGAGCTTGGAGGCAGCAGTGATTTCTCATCTGATCGGTCCTGGCTGTGCTGGATTGTCATGGAGAATGACCGTGATCCCTTCTTTCCCAGCTGTAAACACATATTTCCCTTTGGATTATTAAGCTTTCTCAAGGAAAACACCGATGTACACCACTAGGCAGGTAGGGCTGTGCACAGGCAGCAGTGCCTTTGCTTTATTCCTAATTCAATTAACGAGCATCCCGCGAATAAACGGGAATAAAAGGGGCAGTGGAGAATCTCGGTGATGCTGGTGGGCTTTCCTTTCATTCATTCAGGCTGGGTGCAGCCTTGGGATGTTTCGTGAGGTGAGGCCTTGGTGTGCTGTGGAGCCACGTTTTGCTGGAAAGCTGCTCCAAGGCTCTACCACAGGGTCAAACTTTTGCAAAGGCACCGGCAAAGTGGGCTCAAATGCAGGTCCAGGAGCGGTCTTGCTCTCCTCTATCACTCCTTTAGGTCAAACCTAAAATCAGTGTGAAGATCTGGAGAACAGATCGCCCAAGCGTAGCACCAAACACCGGGCAGTGGGCAAGAATGGAGGGAAAATAACCAGCCCCTTGTGTTGCGAGAAACAACCTAGAAAAGCATTTTATATTCTGTCACTTCTGCCACATGCATCCAGCACTGGGGCTGTCGTGTTTAATTTGGCTCCCAGGCATCAGCCAACAATTAGCAACTTGCTTCTGGGAGAAAACACTCTAGTTGTTCAAGAAGCTCATGAAGGTCTCTTTTTAAGTAGGCATCAAGGTGTCCAGAAGAAAGGTCCACAAGATGTCCATCAAGGGTTCCATCCAGATGTCCACAAGAAAGTATCTGCTCAACAACCAATGGATTTTCACGTGCCAGGTTTCCACTTCACTACCTGTTATGTACTGCAATGTGCATCAGACTTTGAGGCAGTGCAATAATAGGAACGTTGCCCATCTGGCAACGCACGTTTTTCCTGTTGGCTTTGAAACCCACTCACTGCAATTAGAAAGTCCTGCGGAGCTTTCAGCAACCTTATGCCAGGACAGTCTCTGTAAAGAAAGCAGCAGTGCTACAAAGGCTGCTGTTCCTCTGGGCCTTTGCTCTTGGAATCTAACACCCATTAACATTAATGGCCGTTCAGTACGCATACGAGCTGCAGAAAAAGCCTACATAAAAGTTGGGCTTGTGGCAGTAATGGGTTGTGAGGCCCATTTTATGTACTCAATACCTTAAGGTTTTATTCTTACAAATGGGAGTAGAAAACCCAACGGCTGTAACCAAAGAGCAGAGATGAGCTGCTGCTGGCTTCAGTGTGAGCAGGGTTGGCAATGGGACTGTAATTGTGGGGGTTAGGCTGGGCTTGTGGTGGACCGTCATAGACCTGTGGCCAGTATACGCATACTTGTGCTAGGGCTCACCAGTACACAATCGAACTGCACATGGTTAGGTCCTACCCATGGCTTTCTTGTCCACAAGTCACCTCTTGCTGGGCTGGGCTTCAATGCACGGTCTCTTTGCAAAGCCATACGTGGGAACGTCTTCACAAAAGTTTGTGCCATTGACTCTGCTCATGTTACACTGCTGTGCTTTAAAAGGGCAAAAGCAGCTGAAAGTCTGAAATTTAAGGCCAGAAATAGTGATAGAAGGTGGGACAAGAGGAGAAGAATGTTACTGCAGGGCTGTGTAGTCCCTGTGACTGATCACAAGAAATACAGAAGCAAGGTCTCCTTAAGGGCAAGTGAGCAAGGCAGGATACCTGTGCTGGGGAGAAGCCCTGCGTGGCTCTGGAATTCATGCTCAGCAAGGGGAGAGGGAAACACAGCCCTCAGACCTGCCAAGCCAGCCACGAGGCATGGGGCAAATGAGCCAGCCAAGACAACCTCACGCCAAGTGCAATCACGGCCCCACCACCTTGCTCTTTGGGGCTGAGGCTTTTTAAATGATGTTCCTTCATCCTTGAGTCTTGAGTTTGGCTGAGGCAGAAGCATCAGTGGTGGACAGGCACAGTCCCAAGTGCCGGCTAGCCCAGGCAGGCAGCGGGTAGCCCATCGATGGGCTGGTGACTGTCTGCTGCATGTGGGTAACGCCAAGGCAGAGGGGCCAGAGCTTGAAACTGGGGTTGGCCATGAACCAACGCACCAGGGAGTATCCAAGAATGGTGCATTAGCACCAGTGCCTCCTTGGCTCCGAATCTGACAGCACCCACCTTCTCAGGCCCAGGAGCTTTACCAGCAAACAGCAGCAGCAATGAGCAGACCAAATCCTGCCCAAAAGACATTCACGTCTGCTAAGAAATGGAGAAGATGTTCCCCCAAGAAGATGCAGAGCAGGGACACAACTTAACAGAGAACTGGGACTGATCACGTACAATTACCTTAAAGAACCAACACAAACTCTAGGGGAAATCACTAAAACTTCATATTGTTGTTGTAACTCCTGGATTTCTTGCAGAAATATTACTTTTCTACGCTGTCGGGGTGGAGGCTTGAGCCCGGGCATCCATAAACCTTCCAGCTCCTGAGCCTACACGTGAGTATGAGCCATCACATCCTTCTTGGATAACGTCTGTGAACAATAAACATTTTTGCTGCTGGAGCTGGGGAGCCTCATCCCTTTCCAGTCATTGAACCAAGGCTGGGACCGATGGTTTGAAAGGCTGTGGGTGATAACACCCAAGGCTAGTTTCGCACAGATCCAGCCCTGGTTCCCAACTGTTCCTTTCACTACCACCAAATCAGGATAACCTGATGGCATCATTTAGCAAAACTTCCTTGGGTTTGAATTTGGGTGATTCTTTGCTCAGTTACTGTAGTGCAGAGTGTTTTTTTTTTATTTCCTTCAAGACCCGAAGCTCTGTTTAGGGACTGCAGTGTATCCTGACTTAAATTTTTTTCCTAGAGATAGCAGAAATATATTCCTCAAAAAATACTTGGATTTGCTTTGTCCAATCTGCCAATCACTACTGAAGTTACATGATTTTGTCAGCTTTCCTTGGGCTGCTTTACCCAAGTAAAAAAGTTCCAATTTTTATATATTTTCTCCTGAGACCCAGACTGAGTTTTCTCATCACTTAGTCTCCTCTCACTGCGCTTCCCTGAAAGAGAAATGGAGAAGACTGGAGAAACAGGTTGTGCCAGACATCACTTGAGCTTGGGGAGATGGCGGCCACCCCACTGAATTGAGTGGAAAAAATACATTTTCTTGACCATTACAGAACTTCATCCAGATAGTCTTAGAAGGTGGTGAAGTACCACAGATTGTTTAAGGAACTGGTAGAAAAGCATGTAGGTTAAGAAATATTTGGCGGCTACTTAGCCTGAAATTCTGTGGATTCAAAATTATTCTGAAGGTCCAGATTTTCTGGATTTTTTTTTGGCATTGCTCCATGGAAAACCAGGCCCTCAACTCCCAGACTTCGGCGTGAAAAGGTTGTACTGCCAAAACAACTGCAAGATGATGGGGAATCACAGGAGCGATGTTGCTATCTGGTCAGCCCACCTGAATGCAGCAGATGGAGAGATGGGAAAGATGGTGAATACAGGGATTAGAGGAGGAAACGATTCATTGCAGCTTCTACAGGAATCCCCCTCGAATATACTTTAAACAATTTGATCCTGGGGAATGGGACCATTCCAGCACCTCATGGAGGCACAAATGCAACGTGAATCACAAAGAGCAAAGTGCAGGTGTGATGGTTCCTAGAGTAGAACCCAAACTTGGTGGTCCAGCCTTCCCATCCAGACACCAGCCTCGTCCCACGCTCCAGTCAAGGCCGTGGTCTTTGCTTCCTCCTCTCTCCTCTCTTCTGTTGGGATTGGAGCAGAGATGGTCTTTTTGCACAGCACAGCCCTGTGGTTTTGTCTCTCAGTGTACAGTGACAGGCACATGGATGGTCTCGTCCCTCCATCGGATCCCCTTCCCAAGCTTGGTGATGAGGACAATCCTCAGCGTTTAACATTATGCTAATCCCTGCCTCGCTTGGAACCTGGCCAGTCCATTTTCATGCTACGCTGCTCATTTCCAGCTTCTAACGGACTTTTAAAGTTGCGTTAAATAAAGAATGGATGTAAAAATCAAATTAATTACTGGACACTCCATGCTACTTAATTTTAAGGCTCCCATTCCACCAGTATTTCTTGTAAGCACAACAAGCTGAGGAGTGCCAGGATGGCCGTATTGCTCTTAAATATGTTGATCAGAGACAAATATAAAATGGAGTTAAGTGTTGAAGCATTGATTCGCAATATTGTTTGGAGCAGTTATTTGCGGTTTCTCTCCCTAAGTGACATAAAGATCTACAACCTCTAAGTAGCACCCAGAAACGGACCCCCTCTGTTACCCCACGAAGGGGACCCCAAATTGCTCTACAAGCCGGATTTGCCTGCACAGCAGAGCCTGTACCGCTGCTCCAGGCCATCCACCTCGTTTCACGTCCCATCTGCCTCATTTCACGTCCCATCCGCCTCGTTTCACGTCCCATCCAACGATCAGAAAGAAAGACCCATGTTAACAGAGTGAAACGATTTACATGATGCTCTTCGTCTACAAGCTTTCACGCAGACCTTGATAAATCCTTTTCTTTGGGGGAGATAGTTCAAAGCATGGAAGAAGACGTTCTGAAGAGACACACTTCTACATATCCATGTTAGGAGGCAAGACAAAAACATCTTGGGTGACAGGTGATGGGATTCAAAACACACTTTATGTTCAACTTAGGGATTTCTCTGCTAAATTGGGATGAACTGTAACATTCAAGCTCCTTCAGACAGAAAGACGCCGTGATCTTCTCTTTTTTCCAAGAACTTGTGGCACTTTAATTTTTCTTCCTTTGTCATGTCTTTAGTCACTACGACATTCCAGTATTGTATTTTTATAGGTAGGCAGACAGTCAGAATTTGCCAAAAAGGTGGATTTTTTTCACTTTATGTATAATTTTCAAGAATGGATGTATCTTTTTGGTGGGAAAAGCACCACAAATGACATTGCTTGCCAAGTCATAGCTTTTTTTCTTCCATTCAGCTCAGACTAGCAACCTGATCTAGTTAAAGATGTCCCTGCTTAGTGCAGGGGGGTTGGACTGGATGGCCTTCAAAGGTCCCTTCCAACCCAACACACTCTATGATTCTATGATTTGTAGCTAAAACCAGTTCTGCCGGACATCAATGGGGAGAGCCTCTTCTCTCCTATTTGCACCTCTCTTCGCCTCTTAGAGAGCACCTCGCTTTTTTCATTTTCTCTTTGAGTTAATTTAATCCTTGCGCTCCTATACATGAATTTTATTTATTTTTTTTTTTATAAAATATTGCTGGTTTTGTGCCACTGCTGGCTGCTGAGGGTCTTTCTGCAGGTGCTGCTGCCCGGAGAGGGCAGTGGCAAAAGGCCTTTCCTTCTGTACATAGGTATTTTTCACCTTCCCTGGGCTTTTCCCACTTTACTGGGGTGCGGAGGGACTGACCCCGCACCCGTACCCGAATAAGAAGCCGTGGGATAATCCCAATACAAACACCAAGCAGTAGGGAGGATGCTTCGATATTTCAAATGAATCTGAGAGCAGAGTGGTCATCCCGGGTCTCTGAAACCAATATTATTTTTATTATTATTATTATATTATTTTTTTAAAATCTTATTATGTATTTTATATCCTTGCAAGAAGGGGAAGGATGGAAACTTTAAATTCTGATGGTAAAAATAGCCAAAGCAGCGGCACAGAAGGGGTTACACCTGCATAGCCATTCTTCACGGTGCAACTTCTTCCAGGACCCACACAAAAACTTATTAAGCGGCTGCCTGTCACCTCTCCTTAATAAATAAGAATCTCTTTTCAGCCTCTTTGTCTCCTTCACCTCTGGGGCCGGCGTCCTGTAAACACACTGCCAATTAAACCTCACGTCTAGCAAGGCCACAACTAATGAAAAGCAATAGAGAATTCACTGCCTTTTAATGAGGAAAACATTGCTTTTTACAGGGAACAATTTATTGGGCCAATTCCCCCCGTCCATCACCCTGGGGAACCGCTGCCTTTTTTACCCCCTGTTTGTTACTTTGTCAAGCGCGTGTAAAATTGCACGCTGAACACAGAGGTGAAGGCTCTGACTCAATTTATGGTGTGACATCTCTGATCTTGCTCCCCGGATCAGTAAGCGATCCTGGCAATGATATGCATGGAAATTAATTACTGTGCCCGCCAGCGATACAGCAGGCCCCTGCCGTTGATAATAGATCAGTTTGTAGGAGTTTGTTAGAGGGGCGGTCGCGTCGGCTGCTGTTTGCTCACACGCAGACAATGTCAGTTAAGTGCAAACCACCAACATCATCGCGATCCGCGGGAGCCGCGGGAGGGGAGAGAGCTCTTGCAAGAGAGCGCGAGAGCTGCCGGAGTACCCTTGGAAAAGACAAAACAGAAAAAAGAGAGGAGGGACGCAGCGATTTTTAGGGGTTTTTTGGGTTTTTTTTGGGGGGGGGGGGGGAGCAGAAATGCAGTGGTACCTTGAGGAGAGCATGATATTTAAGCAAGGGAAAATTTCACCAAGCCCAAACTATTAAAGCGATATATATTTAAATGAAAAATGGATGGAGAGGTCAAATTACAAATAAAAGAAGTTTGGGCGTAAATTCTGGATAAATACCTTCGGGATCATGTCATCCATGGGTATAACATGGCCTAGCTCTGTTACCTTTACAGCCCTTTTTTTCCTGGATTTTGCAGTTTAAAATGCATTCCTAAGCTCTCGGCTGGGGTATTTTGTCTGCTCCTCCTGAGCAGTGCATTTTTTTGCTGGTGAATGCAGCGGGTTTTACCTGGCTTAACCCACCCGCAGTTCAGGACATGAAGGGGCACTTGGCACATCTCGGGGATGGCCAAGACGTGTCGACCTGCTGCTGTTTTTGTGGAAATGTGGGAATTGCCCCAGAGCAGTTGTAAGGAGCCCCTCCTCGCTGAGCTGTTGGGCAGCGTGGTCCATGAGCATCCTTGCATCCCTTCCCAGGTCACCCCCTCAGCATGGGGAGTGGTGAAACCAGCCACTTGTGTGAGATGGGTGGAGGGATGGTGGGCAAGGGCATGGATCCCTGTTCCATCACATCTCTGCTGCCCCTGGCACTGCCATCTTCTGCACTTCGTTTTTTCGGCCATGGGAAAAGGGTACCAACCACTTTCCTGCATTTCTGGGGTGAAGATGGGAGAAGCATGCGGAGACCCAGCAGGTTAGCAGGACACCAGAAAAGCCAACTCTGCCAAGCACAGTCATTGGATGCCTTCACAAAATCCTGCCGGCAAGGTATTTTTGTTTGTTATTTGACATTCTTTTTATCGCATCATTTCTTACCCCTTTAGCCGTGCCTTTTTCTGCTTGGTTCTCAGACTATTCACGTACTCGTGGAATTAATTTGAAATTACTTTCAGCCCAGGAATCCCCTTGGCCAACCTCCTGGTTGTCTCGTCTGTAGTACTGCAGTTTGGCCATTGCTTCACCAGCCTGTTTTAAGGGTTTTTTTGTATTTCCTTGTAACTGACCCCCTTCAGACCCTTCAAAATATTAGGATTTCCTTTATTTCTCACCACTTCCTTCAGTTTGTACACTTTCAGGCCCAAAAAGGCTCCGCATAAGACTAGATGCCCGGCTCAAACATCAGCTCTGGGGTACCAAGGCAAACAGGGGTGATGCCACACGTGGTCCAAACACGGCAGGATTCCTCCCAAAAGTAAATGTCCCTAAAAGAATGGTGGTCCCCAGCCCCAGCCGGTAATTTCAGGGTCCCTACTCTCAACCCAGGTTATATCCTAGTCAAAGTATTTATATTTTTATTGAATACTTCCTATAGGTGCTGTTTTCCAGTTCATCCTCTTCGAAACAGCCATAACAGTCTTCTGTGGCAAGGCAGGCATTTTAAAAATGAGTTTATAAAAAAAGTGGGAAATCATCAGAAATGTGCAATAATGAATATCTTGGAAAACGAGGCAGATGATGGAGAGGAAACAGGGATACCCTTTAGCTGGCTTTCAATGCCTTGAGTGACATCAATGTTTGTTGCTTCCGTATCCCCATGGCTCTCATGCTGTGACCCTCCACCCCCGGCAGCTTTGCATGTGGTAGGGGAATGTTTCAGGAGATAGTGGGTGAATAAAAGAATAAATCATACTTTTGGATTTACCTGGGTATGTTCTTTGACCCAGTTTGCATATGTATCGAAGAGCAAAATTTGGTTCTTCCTATTTACCCCCTGCTAGTGAAATCTAGAAACTGCCTCATGTATATAAAAAGCCCAAGATTATTTCAAAGCTTTGGAAAAAAAAAAAAGGGGGGGGGAGGGAGAGCCGTGAAAGATCATTTCTTTCCTAATGCGACTGTTAGATTTGGCTGCTTTAGCAATTAAACTTTTCCTTTATTTGTTACCCCTACAGACCCCTGGTTAGAATAGGATCCTGAAGTTGAGTCCGCCAGAGCATTGGGCTTACATGATTCAATTAACCTTTAAGGTAGCTCTGGAAGTTGGTACTCTAGGAGATCCTTTTGTTAATTGGCAGCCTGACACAGACAATTAAGTTTGATCAGATGAAGAGGGCATCAGGGACATCATTAGCATACTGTACTGAAGACTACGTGGTGTGTAAAAGTTGTTTAATTTCTGCCAAGGAAGAAAGCGGGGGGCTGGGGGAGCCCTCCCTGCACATACAGCGTTTTGCTTATTAAATATTTCATTTCCCTTGCCATAAGCCACGAGTGTTCCCATTTTTTACCCCTCCTTTTTGGTTTCTTCCCACTGCAGTGAAATCCACTGAATGATCGTTCCTCTCTTATTAAAACTTCTGCTTTTCGCTTGAGGTGTCACATCAAAATAAAAACAGACAACCAAAACACCAAGAAAACAGAGAAACCAGTGGAGAAATTTGCTTCAGAGACGGTCACAAAGCCCACGGTGGATGGAGTACGAGCAGGACATGGTTCAGCATTTAAAGTCGGCGCTGGGCTGGGTGAGCTCTCCATATGTCCTTTGATCAGCAGGGAGCTACGCAAAAGTATACCTGTGGCTCTCCCAGGCAGCAGGTCATATAACGGACGTGGCCATACAGCTCTGGGTTGCAGGGGGAAATGTTGGGATGAGGTGGCACATACCCCATGGCCGTGCACATCTTTGTGGTGGCAGGAGGCACCGGAGGGGGTGAGCCCACCGCTGGGCTGGTGGTGTGAGCTTGGGTTTGCGTTTGTGAGAGGTGGTTTCTCTGAGTTTCTTTTGTCTGGTCACACTGTTGAGGCTTTGGAAATGTACTTTTTTAGCGGGCGCCACCAACGGCAGAACAGAGGTGAGCCAAATTGCAGCCATCGGCAAGGTTCACTAGAGTGAACGGGAGACATGCTGGATTCAAATCCTCATCGTAAGTGAGTAGCACTTCGCTTTTCCAACTTCCCATACCTAATGCAAATAGCAGCCTGCCTGAGACTGTCCCTGCCAAAGACAAACATCTGCCCAGGCCTGAGCAACCTGCTGTCTTGAGGATCTTCCTGTTGTTGGTATGGATTGCCACAACTCCGTTCGTCATCAATATTTGCAGCCATGACATCCAGGTGAGTTCAATACAAGCAGGAGCAGCTTTAGCAGTTAAACTCCATGCATGAGCTGGACGTAAGTCCTGCCCCATCACTTATGGCTTTTGGAGAGCCTCGTGGGACTGTTGTCCCTCCCCGGCTCTCCTGTGTCCACCCTAGATGCTCCAGCTGGTTGCTGAGCCAAATGCAGCTCAGAAGGAGTTTCCCAAAGCCAACAGATGAAACCAAACCACATTTCACAGAATCCCAGACTGGCAGGCGTTGGAAGGGACCTCTGGAGATCATCTAGTCCAAGCCCCTGCCAAAGCAGGGTCACCCAGAGCAGGTTGCACAGGAACGCGTCCAGGCGGGTTTGGAGTGTCTCCAGAGAAGGAGACTCCACAGCCTCTCCGGGCAGCCTCAAAGATGGAGCCGTTTCCTTAAAGATGGCTCATTTCTCCCACCTCTGCATACTTTTGTAGAGTCACCTTAGGGAGAATTAGCTGCAAGCAAGACCCATGCAGAAGCACATCTCCAGTAGATATACAACCCCTTTCTCCCACCTACTGCTGTGCTGTCTTTTTTGCTCGCTCCCCTTCCTCCAGCCCTTTTTCTGGGAGCAAGAGAAGGCAGCACCTGGAAAGGAAACAAGGTATGTAAAGACTAGTAGGCACACGGTGTCAGGATTTTCCATCCTCGTATCGCATAGGCAGGCCCTGCACTTTCTCATTAGCCTTGCACAGTTGCTTCAGCAATTATGATGTATATTGCGTCATTCTTATAGCATTAGCCTTGCTACATAAGTCATTAATGTGCTAAGTTAGTCATAGAAGCAAATGTAGACTCTTGTGCTATGTGGTGCTAATAACGTCTATGAGATTTTAGTCCTGATCCAGCGAGACGTTTTTAGCCCTCTACTGCCATAGCATCGTGTAATGGAAAATTAATGGGAAGTTGCAAGTACAGAACGAGGCTGTTTTGCTGCCTTGCTGGCTCGACGTGCTGCTTGTAAGGGTGTAGCACAAGAACAAAAGAGCACAAACTAAAGATTAATCCAACAGTGACCAACGCTCAGTACCTTGGGGAGGATATAGGAACAGGGTGAGCAGGCAGTGGGTTCCTCCCCAGGATACTTGCAGCCTCAGCAAGTTTGCCAACGACACCAAGCTGTGTGGGACGGCTGACACACTGGAGGGAAGGGATGCCATCCAGAGGGACCTTGACAAGCTGGAGAGGTGGGCCCATGCCAACCTCATGAAGTTCAACAAGACGAAGTGCAAGGTCCTCCACCTGGGTTGGGGCAATCCCAAGCACCGATATAGGCTGGGCAGTGACTGGCTTGAGAGCAGCCCTGAAGAAAAGGACTTGGAGGTGCTGGTGGACCAGAGGCTCAACATGAGCCATCAGTGTGCACTTGCAGCCCAGAAAGCCAATCGTATCCTGGGCTGCNGGGTAATGGTAGGACTAGAGGGAATGGATTAAAACTAGAGATGGGTCGATTCAGGCTGGACGTTAGGAAGAAGTTCTTCACCCTGAGGGTGGTGAGGGACTGGAACAGGTTGCCCAGAGAGGTGGTGGAAGCCCCGTCCCTGGAAGTTTTTAAGGCCAGGCTGGATGGGGCTCTGAGCAACCTGATCTCGTGGGAGGTGTCCCGGCCCATGGCAGGGGGGTTGGAACTAGATGATCTTTAAGCTCCCTTCCAACCCTAACAATTCTATGATTCCATGATACTCCTCCAGCCTCCCAAACCCTTTGGCTCTGGGACCTCCCTTGCCACAGGTCCAGCCTGTGTATTCAATAGTTCTCAGTCTATTTTTCTTCTGTAAATTTTTCTGGGCTCTTTTAAACTCACATAAAATTCGATTTCAATGCCTCAGCTGGTAAATAACAGAAACAGGTCGTGAGTGTCCATAACTCTCCCATGGCAACTCGTAGGTGGCTTTAAGCTGGTGATAAGTGTCAAGTAAATGGGGATGCTGAGGTTTGTAGGTGCATTCATAAATCTGTGCCAATAAATCCCATCATTGTTAGGCACTTGGTGAAAGACTCAAGGCACGTTGTGGAACACTTCAGGGCAACAGAGAGCTTGGGGAGACTGGGTCGCTCTCTGCAGATATGTCTCTATGAAGGAGGGATGGAGATGGGGCAGCCACACTCCACAGCGAGCTGTCTCCTGTGAGCACTTCCTTTTAGGTGGGATGAATCCTTTAGGAAGGATGTTTCCTATATGGGGACCAAATCAGTCATGTGCAGATGGGCTCAGTCTGCCCATGGTTCCTCCTTGGCAGTCAGGCATTCCCATTTATGCCACGCGACGTTTTCCACCTCCTCTTCCTACGGAGACCTCTCCTCAAAATGGGAAATCCAAGATTTTTAGCGTACCAGACTCTAAGCAGGGAAGCAAGCAAAGGTGGAGGCCTCCTCGGTCTGACAGGGACCTTGTGTAAGGACCAAGGTTAGAGGACAACCAGGTGAATGGCAAAACTTTCAGCCCCCTTGCCCCGTGCAACCCTCATCTCAGCGCTGCCGGGGTCTGCTCCTCAGTTTTTCAGTGAAATGGTAGGAAACCGTGGTAAGAAAGCTGCACAACTCTTTCAAGATCTGTGCAGTTCTGGGGGGAATGACGATTTCATAAGATCGCTAAGCATTCATTTGGATGTCATGGAAATGCTGAGAAACGGACTTTACCAACAAGTGGTCGTGAAAATTTTGTAGGCCAAAAATCCATGACTCTGCAGGTCTTTACAGAGCGAGCAGGTAAAAAGGAAAGGGATAAAAACGCCTGCCAGTCGTGAGTTTTGACCAATGGACATGAGTCTTCAGCTCACTGACATCAGTGGGAGGGTAAGTCAGAATATGAAACGGTGAAAAAAAAAGCATTTCTGCCAGGAGATAGAAACCGTGCCCAAGTCCGCCCCAGACGAGTGGGACTTTGCTGTTGTCCTGCATGCGCGAGGGGCAAGTCCTGATGCAAACTCAGAGACAAATAGATGTTTTCGTGCTCCGTCTCCCACAGGAGGAGCAAAAGAGAAGGGCAAAATGGGAGTTGGGAAGGCAAAAAAAGTGCGCTGAAGGCAAATCACGGCACTAGTGGGCTGTGCTGACCGTTGGGTATCCCTTGTGCAAGCCCACAAGCAGGCGTGCCCCTTGCACCAGGACTGAGGTTGGCCTGATTCTGCATAGCTGCGGCAAAGGATGCTTTCGAACCATAAAGGAATAATACTTGAGATGTATTGGCTGTACAGTTTCATTAAGATGACATAACATCTTGGATAGATTATAATTTTATAATACCTTTGCATGCCACTGCTATTACAACTATGCTGTTTTATGACGATGTTAATATACAGATGTTGCTTTAATCTCTTTTTTAATTTACTTTGTATATCCCCTACGTACATTTTGTCGTAAGGTAGTTTATTTTGTAGCAGCTCATTTATTTTAAAAGTTGGAGGTTTTTTTTATATCACTGCTAGCATGCTAATGACACTTATACATGTGTTCTCTTTAATCTCTCCCCTAGTTGCCTGGTACAGAGCACAGATATTATAATTTCTCTGATTTTTTGAAGTGCTGAAAACTGTTTTATTAGGTTTTTTTTTTTAAGGTTTCATTTTTTATTTTGAGGTTTACTGAGCACAGCTCTGCAGTACCATATTTTGGTCTCTTATGCCTTCCTTGTGTTTTCACCAATACTTTCATTATGTGACAAGTGCTGTTACTGTCCAGGGGTTTGGTCATGTTACCCTCCATCTGAGCATTTGATGCTCTTGAGAAAAGGGTTTTTTTGGGTGGCCACGCATTCCTTCAAGTTAGGGGCAAGGCACAGAGTGGAGCAGACCTGAACATGTATCGAACCTATAGCACTCACATAGAATCACAGAATGGTTTGTGTTGGAAGGCACCTCAAAGACCANCGGAGCCTTCTCTTCTCCAGGCTGAACCCCCCCAGCTCTCTCAGCCTGTCCTCCCAGCAGAGGGGCTCCAGCCCTCCCAGCATCTCCGGGGCCTCCTCTGGCCCCGCTCCAACAGCTCCGTGTCCTTCTGCTGTTGGTGGCCCCAGAGCTGGAGGCAGCACTGCAGGGGGGTCTCCCCCGAGTGGAGCAGAGGGGCAGAATCCCCCCCCTTGTCCTGCTGCCCACGCTGCTGGGGATGCAGCCCAGGCTGTGGGGGGCTTTCTGGGCTGCCAGCGCACATTGCCGGCTCACGGTGAGCTTCTCAGCTCATCTAAAATGAGATCTGAATCAGGACCTAGATTTAAAAACATTCACATTCCTCTAAAAAGCCAAAGCTAAGCCCAAAGACTCGGATGCTCCCATGCTTGGATATAGGTGCTATAAGCAGACTGAAGACTGAATTGTCCCAGCTTGGGTTCAGGTTAAGCAGGACTTTGTATTTGGGGTTGTATCAATGTATCAATGGGAAATAAGGATCCAGCGACTGGAGGCTGGCACAAAAAGAGGGAGAGGCATGACCTGGATTTCTCGACCCATCTGAATAACACTGCTAGCATGGAGATGTGGGTTTAGATGCCACAGTGACATGAAGTCCCACTTCAGAAGGGGCTTTGTGCAGCGCAAAGAGATGCTGAGGAGGGGATGTGCTTTCTCGAGGGAGGAGGAGAAGGGAGGAACATCCTTTTGAGCAGCTTCCCGTGCTGGACTTCTCAAATTATGTCTAATTAAGTCTGCTGCCCAGAATGTCATCAAATTAGCAAGCGAACAAATTGCATTGACTTTGTTGGGACGACTCCCTCGCTTCATCCTGCCCCGCAGCATGACTGCTCTGTCTGAGGCTCTGCCTCGCCGAACTCCCAGGAAACCCCTCCCAAAACAAGGAGAAATGAGCATCCACCCCTCTCCGCAGGCTGTAATATCCTCTCAGAGCTCTCCGGCCTCCTCGGGGAAACCTCCCTGCTTCCCTTAAAAAATATATATCGGGAGAGGCCTGAATATTTTTCCCATAACTTGGTGGGACCAGAGCTTGAGAAGCGCCGCCTCAGATGGTTTCATGTTGCCAAAATGTATTTGCTATTTGATGATGTGGGCTTCAGAAGGCCTGCTGTTCCCAATTGTCCATTGCATATTAAGGATGGTTATAGCCAAGAAGACTTTTCTATTTATTTGCTCCCTTTTCACTGTGACTTTATTATGCATGAGCAGCTTGACTGTGGTACTTCTTTTGTTTTACATTTTGCATTCATTAAAAACCAGTCATCTGCATATTTTGTGAACCCTCAGGGGTCTCTTCCCCCCTTGATGCATGCCTGCCAGTCCCATTAGCATGGATGGGAATTAGGAGCTCACGCTGAAGGAAAAACACAGGCACCCCTCCCCCTGTTTCTCCCTGTACCACTCNAAAAAAAAAAAAGAAGGAAGGAAAACTTGACCGTGATCCTCAGGAGATACTTCTTGCAGCTCAGGGCTAGAGGTCGCATAGGCAGAGGATGTAAATCATTTTAGCGTCACTGAGGTTTACGGCTGTGTCTTTACAAGTAAAGTGGGCCAGAACCACTCCCCATGAGGGAGGGCAAGTGTAGGAGGGCATGGCTTGTGTCCACACCAGTGCCCTCTTCCCTCCCCAGTCTTCTAACAGGAGAGTGAGCTCTGTACCCTGCTTCCTGGCCCTGTTTTGGTCACTAAAAGCCACCAACAAGGGTTTAATGCCATTCCTGTCACCCCCAAAATGGCCGCAGGCTGCATCGTGGTCCTCAGCAGCATCCTGATGATGTTGAGGATGTGGATGAAGGAGTCGCAGTGGTTTGCTAAAAGCAGTCACTGGGAGATCTTGCAGGGTCCTGGCTGACCCCCTCAAGGCTGGTCCTCACCATGCCACCATGCTGAGGGACCACAGTGCCCGTTGATGCTCCTGTGGCGGATGGGGAGGGCTGGTCCTGTCGTTATCCCTGCGCCGTTTGCAGAGGGCTGCCCTCCTCCCTCCCCTGCCCCTGCTGAGCAAGGGTTCGGGATGTGCATTTTTGCTCCCTACCAACAAAGAAGCGATTATTTTTTTTTTTCCATTTTGGTTAAAACTACTGATGCATGGTGGCCTCCGGCACCAGGATCCCCTATTCTCTCTGCCTCATCTTTGAGGGTTAGAGCAATTGCACTTCTCCACCCAGACAGAAGTTTTGTATAAAAACCTCCCCTGCTCCTCTGTGTTCCAAGTTTGGCGGTTCCCCCTTTCACAAGTGTGTGCACGGGAGGACGCACAGAGAGATATGAATTTATTTTCTGCATTGTTAAAGCTTCAACATTGCCCTCAAATCATCCTGACACAAAGGCAATGCAGCTCGGTTCACCAACCAGCACATTTTGCCCTGAGCAAAGACACTTTCCCATGCATGGAATGATCTCCCACTGTTTCCCATAAGAGCGCCGGGGCTGGCTGGAGAAATCGAATCAAAAGCTTTCCAACACAACAACCCGCCTGAAACAACTTGAAATAAATGAGGGCTTGGGCTGCGGCCGGACGACTTTGGTTGGAGCTGGGAGGGATTAGGCAATAAACCCATTTCATTGATGCTGCCATGGTTGGAGCATCCTACGCTCCCCTGAGCATCCACCTCGTCCTAGCAGCTGTTTGCTACGAGGAGCAGGTCTCTCTGTTTGCATACTTGTCCGTGAGTCGTACATCACGGATATTGGCAGGTTTAGGCACAATGGGTACTTTAGCAAGTCAACCACGTAGATGGAACCTATCTTCTCTGGCTAATGGTGAGTGGAGGGAGAGGGATAAATGGTTTTGGAGAACGAGGCATTCTGTGTAGCGCGACTTTCTGGCTGTTGGGGCTCTGCCTGCGGTCCAGATGCTCTCTCCAAGTTAAAGTACTAGTCCAAGTGTTAGAGTGGGTGTTTGACCAGAGAAGCCCGATTCCCAAATGCTTCACAGCTGTCCATCTCTCTGCTTGCTTTCTGCTGCTTTATGTCCTTAGCAGCACAGCCACAAGCAGAGAAATTACTTACCCAAAGCAGAAGGGCACCATTTTCCAGGGTAAGAGATGTCACTCGGCACTTGCTCAGGACCTATCTCATAATTCAGGCTGCTTGGAGACAGCCTATGGGTCATGGAAAAAAATAACATCCTCCCAACTCCTGTTTTATTTGTTCCTTGAGGTCCCATTGGAGTCGTCTTACTGACCGATTGCCTTATCAGCTGAAACCTAGAAAAAATAAACACTCGCTTAATAATGATAAGTTAGGAGGCCATGAGCTGTCCTTAGGTCAGCTCTGGAGCTTGGGGACTTCTTGGCATCCTTTGCATTAAGGTACAGACAATCGCTGCTTGCCTGCTTTGCACACCTCAACAGCGTGGGATTTACATTCGTACCATGACTTATTGCAGCTCAGCTGGTTACTCGCGGCCTGTATCTACTCCAGGATGACTTTGCTAAAGCATCTCCCGTTCAGCGTCTTGTCCACACACAGTGCCTCACTCGGGTTCAGAGTTCCTGGTTATATCCCACAATAACTTCACCTCCGCTGTGAGCGAGAACCGCATTTCAGAACCAAGTCCGAAGAAAAGTTGAATCCAGCACCACTGGCTCGCTCTTACTCCACTAAAATAAAACAAGGAAAACCAAAAAGGATGGGAAATGGTTTTACTGGAGCGGCATCAGCTTCTCCATTTGTGAATCAGTTTGTTAAAGAGAACAAGGCTGCATTTAGCTAAAAGGTGGTAGCTAAATGGCATGACTGGCCTTTGTGTCTACAGCCCTCTACGTACCAGCCTTGACTCAGCAGTCTGCAATAGTAAATCATTAATGGTCCCATAAGAAGGGCAAGCTAGTTCATAACAGGAGTTTGAAATGGGGGAAGGAGATGGGCAAAAGAGCAGACTTTCCATTCCCAAAATAAAGCATCGCAGTCATCTTGAATATAAGGAGAGCGCACGGAAGGCCAGAGGCGTTCCCTTTGTTAAATATTTACTACGCAAGTATTATTTCATAGAACATTTCTAGGATTTTATCTAAGTAGGATGGAGTAAGTGAAACATTCGGATGGGTCAATAGGACCATTTGCCAGAGTGGCTTGTTCTTAAATGGGAATCAAAAGCCAACCAGAGAGGGCTCCGTAATGTTTGACTACTAAAAGCATCGCTCGCAAAAATGCAGCACCACATCAGCTCCAAGAGACCAGCAAACAGCCTGTCTCATTGGCGTCACCAGGCCAGGATTTCCTCTTCATTACTGACTACACAAACTCCTGGCCTTGAGCAGGGCAAAGGGGATGAGCTCCCGTTGGCTTGGTTGGAACCTGATGGTGCTCAGAAAGGGATCAGTGAGGAAGCGCACAATATTCCTCCAAAATCACATTTACTACTCATAGAAATGGATAGAACAGGTATATCCCACCACAGGTCCAATCATCCTTCCTGCAAAAAGCAGGGCTCAGGTCCAGCATTACCTGGATGACATTCGGACCTTCTCCCCAGCACTCAAGACTTCACTCACAGAGATAATTAAATTACTGGTAACTCAAGAGCCGTCCGAGTATGCAAAGCCACCAGGAACTGAGAGAAGACTGTCTTGCTCATCCTTGTGAGGACACTGCAGAAAATGCCTCTCTGTAGATGCGAAACCAAGCGAAGACATCGTTTTGTGAAATTAAAAATAAAAAAGGGGAAAATGTTTATTTTAGGTTTCACTTAAAAATCAGTGAGGTGTTCTTTTCCCCCCAGATGTTTTTAAGGAAATTTTTACTGGATTAACTGCAAGCTAAATTACTCCCGTTATCTGCTTAGGAGCAAGCAACTGTATCGTCCATGAAGTCGTTCAGGAAGAAGATAAAAGTTCTTACGGGCACAGCACGGCATCGGGCTGCTATCAAGGCTGCTTCTGCATTTCCTTCCGGCTGGAGGCTCTCGAGAGCTTTCTGGCCATGGGGGAAGGGTGTCTGTGGCGTGATTAGTGTCAATACTTGTTTAGGAGGTGCTGACTAAGGTGTCATATTTTTCTCCTAAGTTACAGGACTTCTGGAAAATTGTCCAAAATATTTTTTTTCTAAAAGGAGGATTTTATATTGCAGAACAATTACTGTTCAAAATTTTCATGGTATTTTTACTTTCTGGCTATATTCTTGTTGCTGTGTTTGCTCAGTCTCATTTTTTCCCCCATAATCTTGGAAAAGAAATACCTTTTCAAACTTCCTATTGGGGAAAAAAAATACTTGTGGGTTTCCTTTGTTAATCTCATCCTGCGTATTACTGGAAAGATGGCAGGGAAATGGGGTAAAAGCTAGAAAGGGCATGTTTGCAGCAGGCTGTCTGAAGGAAAGGGGGATGAGGGCTGGTGCTGTGTTGTGTATCCCCAGAGAAGGACTGGAGAAGACCCTGAAGGAGGGATTTGCCACCTGTGGGTGCCAAGTGAGAGGCTTGTCCTTTGGGAAGGCATGCGTTGATGGGGCGTACAGTGGTAGAAGAGCCTTTGCTTTGGCCCTTCAGGTGTGGGAGACAATTGCTGTGGATCATACAATGGAAACTGAGCTGCAGAGTCACCCCAACCTTGGAGAAGGAATTTATCCCTGGGAAACAAGATGTCTCATCCATGTCTTGCAGGGCAGGACCCTACCTGTGGGTTGGGGAAGAAAAGCCACCAGATCTTCAGGTGCTGAACCATCTCGTCGGACCCTCCCAGCACCTCAGATGATCTTTTTGACCCCAGGCAGGACCGTATCAGCAGCAGAAGAGCAGCTTTGGAGGAGAAGGTTCTGCCCTGGAGCTACACTATGGAACTGGGCTGTCTGGAGTCCATTCAGCAGAAAAGTGAGCATCTACAGTATTTCCTAGTTATTGTTTCTTTCTAGTGTATGTCAGAGGTCTCATGGGAATTGGAAATGGTTGGGGCATTCAGTTGTGATGCTTTGTTTTTCCTTCTGCCTCTTTTAAGACAAAACCAAATCTCCCATACCATGGAAAATGCTTGATTTTTTTCTAGGGAAGAAGCGATGGCTTCAAAGGATGGCATAAAAAGCATCCATGACAGGATTAAAATGACTAAAGAAATTTATAAAGAGCCCCATGAAGGAAAAGCAGCTGTTATTTTTGCACAAGAGAACTGGGTGAAGCAAAAATGTCCACCAGCGGAGGGAGGGCAAGTCTGCCAGATCCAGAGGGGTGTTGCTGATGTCTGCCATGGCCTTCTCCTGCACCTCTTCCCACCGCAGCAGAGCGCGATGGAAACCCACAGGTCAATCGGTTTGAGTCCACCTCGCACCTCTAAAACATCAACCCATATTAAGGCTAATTCAGTAGATGTGATGCTTCCCCTGAACTCTCTCCCAGCTCCCCCAGATTTCCATTTTTTGTGCAACCTGAGCTAAATGCGGTTGCTCTGTGCAAATTACTTCCCTTCCATGAGCTCGTCTGTCTCCCCTTGAGCCCAAGCAGACTTGGAGCATCCAGTGTGATTTAAGGAAGCCAGGCGTGACAAATAAGGACAAGTTGGATTTTTTTTTTTTTTGTTAAATTACAAAGTGCAAAACACATCGGCAGCTAATTCTGATTCACAAATACACTGGAGAAACTTGTAACCTAGGAATGCTTGGTAAGCGGGAAGGAGAGTGCAAAATTTGTCATGCCTGAGGAACCACTCAGCTCTTTTGCACTTCCAAAATTTACATCATGCTGGGCAGGTATGTGATACAGCCCAAGTTCAGGGAATCCAGCCTTTGCTGGGGAATTGCTGCACCGCTACCCACCGCTTTGATTTAAGTCACTTCAGACGTCTGAGTAGCATCCAAAAATTAAAAATGCCATGAAGCAATTTTTTGAGATCCGTCTCCATTTAGTGAATTTTGAAAACCAGCCCCTCATCTTCTATGGAATATTGCTGGTGTTTACATCTCTAGAGCTGTGTAAGTTCCATGCTGGTAGAAAAAACGTTTGATGAAAAACTCCCATTTAATTTGTGATTTCTTGGGTTGCGCTTACCCTGGTTCTTGAGCAGCAGGACTTCTGAAACCTGTTTTCCCAAAACTTACATTCCTAATGTTTCCCTTCTGTGTCTAATAATATGGTTGAGCTCATCTTGGGCCTTTCTTCCAGGAGAACAACAACATAATTTGATGCCTTTCTTTATTTTTAACTGGCTATCCTTTTTCCCCCCCGCCCCCGAAAATTTATAAGAACTGAATATATTTGATATATTTGCAATTGTTCGCCTTCTGTCATGTTTGGTTGAAACTGTTTAACAGCTTCAGAAGAATCAGCCTCATTTCCTTAAGCAACATAGTTAAAAATATTACTGTGAAAGCATGGTGTATTTTTTTCTTTATTCTGATGGCAGGTAATGACTGGCAAAGACGTAGTCTAGTCTCTGTTCTCTTGTATTTTCCCTGGTAGTTTACCCTTACTTTTGTTTTCTCTTTAGCCATCTTTATTTCTGACCACTTTTCACAACAGGCAAGAGCAAATGCCGTACCTGACAAGAGCAGAATCTGGTAGCTCTTTTCGTTTGGTCCTTGCAGTGCCTCCCAGTTTGCTGCTGTCTGCAAAATTAAGACTCTTAACACGATTTTCCATAATCGAAGGGTGACCGTACTGGCTTAGACCAAGGGTGGGTCTAGCAGAGGATTTAGTCCCAGCCAGATGTTGTTCTGAGACACATCAGAAATAATTTTCTGTTTATTGGATTTGATCTATTCATGTTCTGTGATGACTTTAGCCTGGATTCTTAAGGAAATGAGACACTTTTGCAAATGAACCACTCGTCCATTCAAAAGCTATAATAGCTTTTGAATCTGTTGCTCACCTTCAACCACTGATTCCTACAAGATTTGTTAAAATATTACGGTTGAGCTGAAAATGCTCCAAAGAATCTGTGCTGAAGAGCAAAATTAGAAATATCCTAATCCCACAAAGGGGTTTCCAGGATGCTAATGGCACAGCTTGTTCAATCTGTGTTGTACTGAAAAGTCAAATATTTTGCTAAACTCTCAGCTAATCTCTGCAATTACCTTCATCAACCCGTCAGGCAGTCTCATTGAAGAGCAGAAGGGATTTTTTTGGAAGGCTGTTTCTATAAAACCACATGTTGAACCACTGCATCTCCTTACTTGGCTGATTTTTGGCTATCCAGATTCCTGGTTGTCCAAACATAATTATACTACTTTCCACTAAATAAATGACAAATATCTACTTTCTAAATTTGCAGCGAAGGGTGGCAGAAAAGGCTCTTGCTTCTGAGAGCAATGCTGGTGGACCTGTAAAGCTGATTAAACGATAGAGGGCAGTAATTTCAGGGAAGCATATGCATAACTGGGGACTGGCTTCATGTCCATGCAATTGGCAGCTCTTGCTGTTAGTAATGAAGGAAGATCAAAATGGGGGTACAGGGACAGGTCGGGAGGAGGCTCCCACCACTTCTGGTATTCACTCTCATTTGTCTTACAGGATGCAGCAATCTGGCCTTTGATACCAGTTTTTCCTCCTGGAGACACGGCAAAAGAGGCTGAGGACAAGAGGAAGAGTGTGTCCAAGAGGCACACGTTCCCTACAGTCCGACCAGCAGCAGAAGTCCCCACGCACTGAGGTAGGACACAACCATAGAATCATAGAATGGTTTGGGTTGGAAGGGACCTTAAAGATCATCTAGTTCCAACCCCCTGCCCTGGGCAGGGACACCTCTCACTAAACCAGGTTGCTCAAAGCCCCATCCAGCTTGTCCTTCCATAGATGGGCCATCCACAACTTCTCTGGGCAACCTGTTAATACCCGTGCCTGTTGCTTGCCATCTACATCATACACCCTTTCCCTCCAAGCATCTACTTGGGGTGCAACTTGGATGGCGAAGAAAGGATCGAATTAGACCCTGCATTCAGAAGAAGCTCTTACAGAGGCGTGGATGATAGCCGGTGTACATTCTCATTGACACGACAGGTTTGTTCAGCCTGGATTATTTGCCAGCCATAATTACAGAGCACAGAGATGACTTTAAATGCGGGACCCCTCCCTTGCTCTGCTGCAGCCTGGGTAAGCAGGCGGCATATTAGGAAATCACTCGGATAATGTTAAAGAGGATGGATTTGTGATTATGGTGTTTTGACCCACCTGGTAGTCTGCCCTTGGAGCTCTGCTTAACAGGTCTTCCCTGTGTCTTTTGAAGCAGTTAATTTTGTGGCCAAGTCCCTGAACTCTCTTCCCGTTCCTTTTTCACATGTAGGGCTGTTTGCTTCTCTGCCATCCAGTCATCATTGCGAATGCTTGTTCAAGGACACCGTGGAAGATTTGTGCTAATAATGAAAAGCTTGAAGGGGGCAAGAGATTTTTGCCCAGGGAAAATAACGTCGATCAACTCTATTGTGTCTCTGTCCCATTAAGAAGAGGGAGCTAATAACAGAAAGGTTAGCTAACGGGCTGGCTTTAAGGGGTTGTGGCCGTGTGAATTAATGCATTGTATTTGTCTAAGCAAACTTCTCAGCTACCTTGTAGAGACGTAGGGTTTTAGAATATTTGCTTCTCCTGTTTATATATTTTTTTAATTTACAAAGAGATTTTTCCAGCCTTGCCATCTCCTTCTGCCACAGACCGATAACCAGGAAAAGCGAGCGGGATTTTTCTGCGCCGCTCCTTTGCTTAACATTGGGATATTTTCGGCAGTCAAGGGGGAATGTATTTCTAGGTTTGGGGGTTGAGGCTGGGTTTTTGTTGGTGTGTTCATTTCTCTTTGCGCCGCAAACCGCGCGAAGGGAATCGGGAGGATTGCGCATTGCATAAGAGTGGCCCTCCACGCTTTAATGTGGGTCTGCGCCGTGCCATGCAGCGAACATAATGTGTCCTCCCAGGGACAATTTGCATAAAGGATAAATAAGAGAATCACAATGTGAAGTTTATTCATTTTTAAATCCTGCAGCGTTTGTGATTGAAGGCCCAAGCTCAGATGTTTTCCTGATGTGTACCATTAAGAGTCAGGGCTTTGCCTAATGTCTCTTCTGTTACTGCAGGGGGATGTAATGTGCAGTATTTCTCCACACTGGAGTATCATTTTCAGTGCATACCACTCGGCTAGGGAGTGAGGAACTGCAGGCTGCATTATCTTGTGCCGGGCCCACTCTCCTTAATTTGCTGTAACCGAGCCAGCACATTAAATACAAAACATATTGATGTTCTCTGAGAACCCTTGAGGGTCTTTACCCTTCCTTGTCAGAGGAACTGTGCAATCCAGGAGGAAAGAAAAAAGGCATTTTGCCACGGTGAAAATAGTTGCGCTGCTGGCATGCCGTGGCTGACATAACGCTGCGCTTCCATTTACTTCACTTAGAGGGGAAAGTCATAACAAAAGCCATTTTATCTCCTAACTTCAGACCAGGGTCAGTGGAAAGAGGGGATCTGAACCCCAACTCAGGTGATATTGGTAGCAAAGGCGTTATACCACACATGAAGGGATTTGCTGAAGTCATAGAATCATAGAGTCACTTAGGTTGGAAAAGACCCTTAAGATCATTGAGTCCAACTGTAAACCTGACAATGCCAAGTCCACCACCAAAACAAGTCCACTCTGATGATCCCACAGTTGAAATCTGATGGTGAAGGGGTCTGGTACTGCCTGGGTACGACAGGCAGGAACTGGTACAGGACATCCCAGCGAACCTCTGATAAAGATCAGTAGACTTGGGTCAACATGGTGACCCACATTCAAATCTGATTTTGGTTGTCCTTGGAAAGGGCTCTGATTCTTTTCAGTCCTGCTGCCAAAATATCGATGCAAGTCATTAGTGAGAACAAAAGGAAGAGCGTACATGTCCTGCCAGATCTGCTTGTGTCCCATTACCACTAAGAGATGTAGCAGAGGTACCCCAACGTCCCAATGCCCCATGTCAGCTTGCAAGCTCTAGCACTGTGTGTCTGCAGATGGTTGCATTGCTTTGTGTAAAGTGGGGGTTTCGAGGGTTTGGGGACCACAATTTTAGCACAAAGCTTTCGGCACGTTAAAAGTGAACATTTGAAACTGTAGCAACTGCTTCTTCATCACCAGTGAGTTTGGGCTTTCCTCACCTTTAGGTCTTAAGTCTCGCTAGTTAGAGTCGAGTTATTCTTCTCCTGTGTCTTCTGAAGGCGATTAACAGCAGTTATCTCATTGGCACCAGAAATGTGGTGGTTTGTGGATTTGTGTCCTGTGATTGACAGTCTTTGGTATCTAAGGAGGAATGAACTCAGCTGAAAGGTTTTCTGTACTTGGAGGAATTTGTAAGGTCTCCCATGTTGGCTCTCTTGAGGTCCTCTAAGATATGAATTTCAGCCTTCCCGTATTCAGAAGGTCTCTGCCCTCAGCCTGCTTGTACTCACGTAATTTTTAAAGGCTGGTCATTCTTGGAGATTTCTATCTTATTAATAATTTGGGATTAAACAAAGAAATACAATAAGAAAGGTATCAGGGAAACACTCAGACAGAGACACACACGCATGGGTAGTAAAGTAACAGAGGCTTCCTTAAGAAATCAGGTTAGACTGTGACAACATAAAAGTAATACTACTATAAAGTTTCTCTGAAAATTATGTGTACTACAAATCTATTTACTGTTACTCAATTTACTCAGTAAATTCACTGGGTATTCATCCATTTTCACACTAAACCGTGCACTTTCTATTGCATAAACTGAGAGCCAGCATTGGTCTTGGGCTCTGAAAGCTAAACGCAAAGTTTTGACACCGTATCCTACCATGCCTTTGAGGAGGGAGTTTGGGCTGGGTGTGTTGTGTACATTTATCTGGGGACAGCAATCCAGACTTCCCCAATGTCCACACCCCATGATTTTAAATGGCACAAACTTCACCAAATCCTGCAACCTGCAGCTCAAGACGCGGGACAGACCATGCTGCCACAAATCCAGCCGTGAAATCTACTTTCTTTTAGAGCACGACAAAAGCTATAACGCATGTCATTTGCAAACGTATCACTTTGAAGGGAGGCAAAACCCAAAGCAAACGCAAGGCAGCATTTCTAAGCTTGATATGTCGGGGTTTTTTGCTTTTCCTCCTGAAAGCTCATGTCTGGCTCATTAAGTTATACGATATTTGCCATGGGTAATGTTTATTCCAAACCATTTTATGCAGCTCTGGCCACAATCCTTTGGATCCTGTGCAATCATTTGTTGTCTTTAGTATTAGAAATCCTTTGTGTAGAGAGAGAATACTAATAGCCTCCACAGCCATTGGTTGTAGAGGGCTCCTGCGCTGCCTACGTCGGCATTTCCCTTTCGTGTGCTTTTCAGTATGGAGGGGAAGAGTTCGGGTAAGTCAAAAAATATTTTGTAAAATACATTTTGAGGAATGCAGAGGAAACGTCTTAGGTGAGAAAGCGCTTAGGTGAGATTGCTGCCATTTACAACATGTAGTAAGGAGCCAGTAGCAAGAATTGCTAATTCTTGGGTTTGATTATTTGAAAGAATTTTTGCAGTTGATCCAACATGGCCCATTCCTTTACATGGATCGGGAAGACCCATTTTCCACCTAGAAAGAGGGGCTAATTCACTGCCTGGTGAAAACGGCAGAGCCCTCTTGAAGCCAACTGGTGTCATGAGGGAAATCAGAAGTAAGTGGGAAATAAATGCATATGGACAACATACTGACTTTGTGGCTTTGGGCTTTAGTGTTTATTCTGTGGCCTTTCAAAAAGCGATTTTTTTGTTTGATGATCTTTGTTTTTACTGCATTTGGGAGATGCCTAACAGATGCACTGACGGTGGCCAGGCACTGCTCAGCTGCTTGGTGGATCTGCTCCTGTGCTGTAGGAGAGTCCACACTAGACAGCTGGTGGGTCTGTCCCCACCAAGTCCCACAAACTCCCACGCCAGCTCCTTCCTGCCCTGCATCACCTCCAGTTCCTCCCAAACGCTCCTCACCCCTGATGGACATCCAGAACTTGCACCATCCCTTACCAGGCAGCAGTTCCTGGTTGTCACTGGGAAACCCTCAAAACCTCTCCACAGGTGACATGGGTTTGCTCTGTGTTGGCAGTGTACAAGAACAGGACGTCAGTGGGGAGACCTGCCCCATAACAACAGTAACACCTCAGCTGTTTAATTCACATGTGGTCTGTGTCCCCTGGAGAGGCTCTTCACTGCTCAGTAATTATCCCAGTAGAACAACCAAACGCCAGCTCCAGTTGACACTAATTCCTTACTTTATTGAGGTACTTATCATGAGTATCGGTTAACGAGCATCCTGAAGAAGCTGACGTATTTTTGTGAACTTCTTGTGGTGTGGCACAACGTAACTTTCACTGACACCTCCAAAAAAACTACTTTTCTTAAAATTCCTTTTTTTTGGTTTCCCTGTGAGCTCTGTGGGGCAGGGTCACCTCCAGGCTGTGTGTCTGTACAGCTCCGGGCACCACGGAGGGCTCAAGTCCGGGGCTTTCAAGCTATGCTGGGAGGGAATTGCAAGAAATAGTTTAAGGTCAGCGTTGTTTTTCCTCTCTTGCAGAGTAAATTTATTATATGAACCGGCTCGGTCAGGGGAGATTTCTTGTTATTCATAGTAGAATTCATCTGTGGGAATTTCACAAGTTCTTTTGCAAGACGGGAAGCAGCAGCACTTTATTAACTCCGGCAATGAAATCCCTTATACAATGAGGATGCTGGTTTCGAATCTCTGGTGGCACCGAAATACAGGGAGGATAACTTTTCTTCTCCGTGCCCCCATCGATGCACCCCAGTTCCTCTCCCTGGTGCCAGGAGGATCTCAGGAACACCTCAGGAATGAGCAGGACTGTGACGCTAGGACACGTGGCCGTTGAGGCAAGGGACACTACGTACATCCTTTGCTGTGCTTTGCAAACCTCCCATCACATTGAACCCTTTTCCTGGCGTCACCTCACCCCACAGCCCCCTCCCAGAGCCACCAGCCCCGACGTCTGCTCCAGGGGAAGAAGATGCTTGCCTGGGAAATGCAAAAAAGACCAGTGGGGAGCTCCAACGTGGGCTTAAAATTTGAGTGGACAATTAATTCATGTCTCCCCTGCAAAATAAACCCCGAGCTCAGCCTCTGTCTCTGCTTTGTCCCTCCCCATAGCCCCAGCAAAGCTCCAATGGTCACGGTTTAGTCCTGTCTAGGGAAGCACGAGCGTGTATGTGTGTGTGTGTGCGTGGTTTGTTTTTTTTTTTCCAGAGTGACTTGTTTGTGCTGTCATCAGCCGTTGTTTTGGTAAATGGTGAGTTAAACAGATATATCCAAGCGTAAAATCTAAAAAATGTTCCCTGTGGGCGCCTGGGGGGTGTTGTTTGAAATCAACTACATATCAATTGAGCGGCGGCGAGCGGATCCGATGATAAATTCCAGTCCACAGACGCCTTATAAATTACATTTTTTTGTTCACGATCTAGCCTCATCTCAGCTCCCCAGAGGCCCTTAGACTGAGAACTATGATTGTGTTGGAGAAACGTTTGCTCAGCTTGAGCGATGCCATTAGTGTTACATGTGCCAGGCCGCTCTCGCCAGCCCTCCCCACTTCCACCCCTCCATCCCCCCAATCCTCATCCGATCCGCCCCCCCCTACCCCAACCTCCTCGTCTTGCCTTCAACAAAATGCAATATGTGCCTGGTAATTTTTCTGTTCATTATCTCATTGTTTTCTGTAAGTACAAGGTTAGATTGAATTACTGCAGGCTCTATTGTCTATTTGTAATTCTCCTTCCATGCCGCGCTACTAATGAATGGGCAATTTAGTCAAATCTTTGTAACGGCTTCTTCTGTGCGTCAGCCACTTAATTACTCTGAGCTTTTCTCACTGCTGCTTTATTGCATGGAAACTCAGGCTGCTTCCAGGTCTTTGCTAGGGGATCTCCAGCTCCGAAAGCAAAAAAAAAAAAAACAAACCCCAAAACGTAACAATAACCAGCCCAGATCAGCTTGATTCCTCGGTGTAACAGCATCCTCAGCGCGCAGGACTTTTCCCCTCCCATACGGTTTATTTGCTCTGTAGTTAGTGGTTTTCTTATTGTTGTGTGCACAGAGGAAACTGTCACCGGGTAAATTAGGCAAAGCACATCTAAGGTGAAGACCGTCTAATATGATGGAAGCTTGGAAAAAAAGGCAAATTAAATAAATGCACAGGACCTCGTATGGAATATGCCCCGCTCCGTGCAATTCCACCGAAACCGAGATGCTAATCTCGATCTATTTTTTTGGGATGGCCAAAATCTGAATTTAGCTTGATTTTGGCACCAGGGGTAGGAATCGTGCTTTCTTGTTTGTTTCCAAAAAGGATGTGTTCACCTTTGTGTTTAATATCCAATATTTCAGTCTATGAGGGGCAGTGCATGGGAATAAATACATTTCAAAATCCGCTTAAAATTAAACATGATCATTTGTAACTAGCAGTCAGATAGATATATGTGTAGAAAGCTTTAAAACAGCCCCTTTGCATGACAAATACTTTTCTTTAATGACAGGATACAAAGAAAGGAAATATGAGGAAATAAAGGAGTTAAAAAGAAAGTGTTGCGAATTATAAATAAGATCCTGGCAGATTATTTCCATACGTGATCCGACTCATCTATTTAAATTCCTAAAGAGACTCTGTTCCTTTCTTCAGAGACCGAAACCCTTAGAGGCTGATGGAGTGCAGGACTGGGCCCAAAAATCACAGGTAAGTGGACTCCACTTTATCTGTGTGCTTAAACTGGACACCAACGCCTTATCTCAACCACATTTTGAGCAAACTGCGCTGCCTCTTTACGACATCAGTGTTATTTTATATTTTTCACTTTTGCACGGGGTTTATTCTCTTCAGGGAGGAAACGTTTCAAGTGTCTTTCTCTGATCCCGTTCCAATTTATATCTACATGCTGTTACGTCAAATCCAAACCTTTGGTTGCACTTTTTGCGCCACGTTGCTCGGTTTTTAATTCAAAACTGAAACTTTGAATCTCTTCAGTGATTCATCAATTTCCGTCAAGTTGACCTTTTACAGAGGGTTTCGTACCCATGTGGCAGACAGGTAGAGACTTCACATTCGTTTTGCGCAGAGGGTCTGCACGCTCAGTGATCTAAACAGATATTTAATACACAAACACTAAGAGCAACAATAAAAAAGATGTTTTCTTTCCAGCTCCTACGACCGGAAAGGAGATTTCTATTAAAATTATATTCTACAGGATTTCCAGGGAGTGGGTTTATCCCTCAGAACCTGTACAAATTGATGGGGAAGATCTTCAGAGCTTTGTAAGAGTACAAAAAGGCTGATAATAAATTACTGTAATTATTAATGATTATAAAGGTCTTTCAAAAGACTTTTCAAGGAATTTTCCTATAGGGGAGTTTCCCAGCCCCCGGAGACAGATTGCTGAAAAGAGCTGCAAGCTGAAAACCCAGCACAAAGACGTTGCAGACTTCTGAGAGATTTTGAGACTAACGCTGATGCTCATCCTTGACCCTACCAGTCAAAACCTCCACCGGTCCAGGAGCAGTCAGCGGGTGGAGAGGGGCTACACCTCCCCTCCACGCTGCACTGGGATGGGGCGGGATGGTGGATGCGCCTGGGGCAATCTGCAGTGTCTGTCCCACGAGCTCCTGGCTGCTCTCTTGTCCCTTGGCTGGGATTTGGTTTACCATCTCCCATGGTGGGACCTCACTTGAGCTTCACAATATTCACATGTTGCTTTTGTCCCCACTCTTCCCCATGCCAGACCCTAAAGGTAGTGGCCATCCAATGCTTGTTGCACGGAGCAGGACTTGGGGTCTGACCTGCCTCGGGAATCTGCTCCTAAGAGCTTAAAGTTCTTAGATTTCAGTAGAAATCAAAATAACCCCTTTTTTACGTGATTACAACCAGGATTAACTGCACAGACACCACAGATTTTGGCCAGGACACAAATGCGAACCTCTGTGCCAACCTCCGAAACAAATCCTTGTTTCAGTAAATGTGCATTTTGATCACATCAGTGTTGTCAGGTCAGGCTGACCATGACTTTGATGTGTTTTTTTTCCTCTTCAGGCCCAGGGAAGCATGCTGAGCTCAATGGGACCTGAACACCATCCCAACACGCTGCTCCTCCTGTCCCCATGTGCATGTGTGCTCCCCCCAGCATCCCTTGGCGTGCTCCTTCCTCTCCTCATCCACAAGGGGTGGTCTTTGTGTCCACCTTGGAGATGGTGCAAACAGCCGGATCCTGTGTGGGGATTTGAGTTCAGTCCTGGGTGCCACCAAGAAGGAGACCGTTGCATGGCCACGGCATTGCTCGGCCATGCCAGAAGGGGTTGCCCAGGTCTCACCAGACCAGTGTCTCTTTGATGGGCTCTGCTGCAGCTCTTGGTGTCTCCCATCTCGGCGTGGAGGAATGAAGGGATTTCTGCTGGTGTCCGGATCAGTGAGTGTTGGATTTCTAACCACCCCTCCTCGTGCCACCCGCGGAACTGAAAACACCACGTGCCTTCAGAAACACATATCGTTAAACAGCAGCTTATTTCTGTTTATCGTTACAAAATAGCTGAAGAGGGGGAGAGAGGCAGTCTGAGAGCGAGCTGGTGCCTCGTAGACCCAGATAGGCTCTTTGCCTGCTTTGTTATAATACTTCATTGGAACTGACACATTGATAGCCACAGCTTTTCTAGGAAGTGACCTTCATGCTGCCCATTGATTCCCAGTGGCCATCAACTCCTTGCAATTGGAATGACAGGCCAGGCTAAAGGTCAGTCCTTAAATAAAGCTTCTGGATTACTAAACACCTGAAGTTCAAATGAAAATGGAAATCTGCACCTCATTTTATGTGACATGTTACTGCTAATGACACTTCGGGATCTTAAACGGCTCCTGCTCTTTAACTCATGGGTGCGCTTCACTCCATAGCCCTTTAAACCGACTCCCCTCCCTGTCACTGCCGGACCCTTACAGGACAGGCAGGAAAGCTATCTCCCTGGCATATATGGCTTCTGGGAAAAAAAGCTTTTGCAGGGAAAGACATCAGAACCAATTAAAACGTTTGCCTTTCAAGCGATGGCCGGAAACAATCATTCCCTTAATTAAGATTCACAGTAAAAGGATTTTATTTACATGAGCTGTGGCGTTAAAAAGGCCCCGATAGCAGAGCCGTGCCGGGGAAGTCGGACGTGTTCTGTTTGCGCACGCGCGGCCGGGGCAGCGCCAGACCCCCCGGCTGTGCCTGGCTGTGGAGATGGGCAGTGGGATGTGCGTACAGGGAAGAGGACAGGGTTGTTGTCTCCTCATGCCTCATGGAGCTGCTGCTCCATCATCCTCACCCTGAGCATTGGTCCCTCAGTCTCAGCAGACCCGTCTGTGGGGCACCCAGAGCTCCCCAGGGCTCCCGGCACCTTCCCTGCCCCACGGCACCCCCAGGCACCCTGAGGGTGGTGGGCTCAAATTTACTTCTTTGTCTTCTCCTCCAAATTTTTATTCATTTTCTGCACCTTGGCTTGAGTGGGGAACGTTGGTAGACAGGACAGTAAACTTGTCATCACATCTTCAAGAGTTTTTACACGGTATGGCCTGGTATGGCCTGCATCCATGCTCTTGATCTCATCATCCAAAGCAGGGTTTCCCCATCCCGAATACTTGCTTGGAAGGATCTCTGGACCACCCTAAGTCTCAAGACATGCCTGTAAATTGGCTGAGGACTAGTTGCTTGGCCAAAACAGGGCCAAGGCCCGTTCTGACAGTCTGAAGTGTAGTGACCAAATTCCCATGCCTGGGATTGTCCCTCCTCTTTAATTTGCTGCGTAATACTTACTATTAAATTTCCAAATACAATCATATGGGTGTGCACCAAACACAAGATTTCTGTTTGTGCTAGATGATGCTTTCATTGCTTTGGAGTGTCAGCAGAGGGGGAAATGACTGGATGAGGAGGGAAGAAACTGACTTCATCCCAAAATCTCTGTTGTACCCACTGTTAGGTCACCTAGATGAAGGGTGTTTTGAAATATGGACGGATCCCTTTTGGTAAGAAAATAATGCCAGAGTGTAACTTAAATAATTCCATAGGGAGCAGGACATACCTAGTACCTGACCCCCACCAACAGGGATTGCATGGATCGATAGCAGAAGATCATAGAATCATAGAATGGTTTGGTTTAGAAAGGACCTTAAAGACCATCCAGTGCCACCCCCCTGCCCTGGGCAGGGACACCTCCCACCACACCAGGTTGCTCCAAGCCCCGTCCAACCTGGCCTTCAACACCTCCAGGGATGGGGCAGCCACAGCTTCTCTGGGCAACCTGGGCCAGGGGCTCACCGCCCTCACAGCAAACAATTGCTTCCTAATTTCTCATCTCAGTCTCCCCTCTTGCAGTTTAAAACCCTTCCCCCTCGTCCCATGGCTCCCCTCCCTGACCCAGAGTCCCTCCCCAGCTTTTCTGGAGCCCCTTTAGGGACTGGAAGGGGCTGGAAGGTCTCCGCGGAGCCTTCTCTTCTCCAGGCTGAACCCCCCCAACTCTCTCAGCCTGTCCTCCCAGCAGAGGGGCACCAGCCCTCTGATCATCTTCATGGCCCTCCTCTGGACCCTCTCCAACAGATCCGTGTCCTTCTTGTGCTGAGGACTCCAAAGATGCAGTAGGTTACAGTGACTTCCACTTCAGCGTCAACGCTGGCCCTGCCATTGCTCTATCGGAAGCCTGCAGGACTTCCCAGTGGTCATTTGTGGGGGTTTTCTGGTGACCATCTGCAGCAGGAATAGTTTAATTGCTGTCCATGCCGGTATCCCTTGCCGAGGGGCTGGTGTCTGGATGGACACGGGGTTGAGTTCCGCTCTTGTTGCTCGGTGTGGTGCCTCCAGGCAGCGGCTGCTGGAAGAGGGAGCTGCTGTGTCGTAACCGTCCAGGTGATGAATAGTCTCTCATCCCCGCCACTGTCAGCCTGACACCGCTCACCAGCACTAAATTAATCTAAACAACAGCGTGTACCATGGATGCTGCTAGGGTTTGCTAATGCCCAGCTAATAAAGTAGGAAGAGCGGAGTCACGGAGCACAGTTTCATAAAGTGCTTTAAATGCACATTAACCTAACAGAGTGTGGTGTAACGGGCTGGGAACGCTTACACCAAAACGTGTCTTCGCTGGCCATGTTCTTTAAATGTTGGTTAGTTTTAGTGGTACTTTTTAATGTAAGATCTGGGGTTTCTGGTGGTAAAAACAGATTTCTAAGGGAGTATTTTAAGATGTGTAGAGATATAACTTAAAAAATAAGATAATCTCTCAAAATAGCCATTTTTCCTATTCATTTAAAAAAAAAAAATGCTCATTTCACCTAGTAAAATCTAAGGAAAGCTTCTGTGTAAGGTCAGTATAATAGAACTTGTTTCAAACAAGCTTTCAAAATAAATGTTTAAAACGTTTCCCCTGGCCAGAGACCTTACATTGAATTTCAGCCAGCAGCAAATTTTTTGCAGCCGGTGTTATAAATCAAAACCGGGTTCCTAATGAAAGTGCTGACACAACTTTAACTGTAACAATACTTTCAGGCAGAACTGTACAGAAATTAGAGTCCTACATTCAGTATGCTGGTGCCATATCCAGAACTGCTTTTTTAAGTCTTTCTCCGGAGCGCTCCTCTTTATCGGGGCAACGCTGAGAGTTGGTGTAATCCTCCTGTAATGCAGAATGTAGATATCTGCTATACTTCGTGAAATTCTGCGATATAAACCCTTCTGTTAGAAATACTAAGAGATCAAATGATCAATTTTTTGAAATGAGTTCTCTATGAAATAATAGCTCTGTGTGTACCCACGTCACTCAGCGTCACATTTGCTCCCTGACTGGACAACTGACACCTTTAAAATATTAGAAAAAGAGTAACCAATGGTCAAAAAACTGTTCTTGGCCCAACATCTAGGTAGAGCAACCATTTGCTACAGCGTTCTTGCAGGAAACTGCAAACATTCCCAGGAATATCTGGCAATTGTCTACGGGAAACACATGACTCCTTTGAGGCGGAGACACCCTGACCCGGGTCCTGCTCCAGCAAAACAGGTAAGTGATAAAATTTTGGGAACGTCAGCAGTCCCATGGAAGCCACTTGTCCATTAAAGGTTGCGCAAGTACACAGATGTTTCAAATGACGTTGACCATTGGAGCTGTGTGGGCCTTGCCCTTTCCATCCCCTGGGACGTTGTGGCACTTCAAAGTAGGTTTGTCTGCAAAGAGAATTAAAATTAGGATTCTGGTGAAAATTTGAAATCTCTGAAAAAGCACCGATTTGGGGGGACTATCAGAAGGATTCTGCTCAAAGCTATCCCCCATCAGAAGGGGTCTAGAAATTTCCCAGCAGCAATTTAAAAAAATCCCTGATTTTTCTGAGCAGAAATATTTCACGGAGAACAAGTTCATTTTCAGTGAAATTCCACTGAAGCACAAGCAGGTTTTCCACTGGAAACCTGCCTGGTGCCCTACCAGTTTACTACTGTGTTTCAGAGTCTACAGTATAAGCACGGATCATCATGAGGATTTCAAAGACTGTTCCTGAGTATCATCAAAGGGAGGCCATAGAAATCAATTTTCTTGCCTGTCCCGTATGAATTTGGGTTAAACTCCAGTTAAAGGACAGAACACCACACTTCTTCAAATCCAGAAACTGGGAAAATACTTTGAAATAGGGTTCTAAGTAGCCTGAAGACCTTGTTACCCTCTTTTGTGGTGATCAATTCAGTTCTTCCCTTTTGGAGTTTCTGGATTAAAGGCACCCAAGACACAGAGGACAACAGTCAGGACACTGCAGGGCCACTTTTTAAAATACCAAACCATTTACAGGCATTAAAACTGGCTGTCTAATTGCTCATCCTGCAGTGCAGTGTCCTACAGGGGGGATGGGAGCTCCTTTTTCTTGCGTTCCTCAACCGCAACATGGCATTCACATTATTGCATATAGAGTGGTGGGTCTGCATTTTGTCTCCAAGGCTGAGTTACTTGAGTTAATGGTTTGATGTGACTTTCGTGGTAGGATATGAGCTAGAAGGGGATCTGGCTTGCTTTCCTACGGCAATGTGGCTTCTATAGTGGTTACACAGGTGAAAATAGGTTTGTCCCTCTGAATGCAAGTCCAACGTGTTTGGACTAAAATTCAAAGCTGTTCAAAGATGGGCACCTCTGAGGACCACCTCAGAGGCTTCTAAGGCCTATGGACCATGGCTCCAAATCTCAGCAGCTGGAAGCGGGCAGGGCTGAAATCAGTGCCACTGCCCAACTGAGGTCTTAAATAGGGCTTGCCTTGTACCCACTTGGGCTCAGTCTTTTCGCCTCCTGAAAACTGTTGTTGAGTAAAATAGCGTCACTTGTCCCTTTACTGACAGCCACCACTATTTTAAGAGGTGACCATGAAATGAATGCAGGAATAACTAACAAGAAATAGCTTCAAGGAACAAAATGATTCATAGAGGTATTTTTTGTGAATAAACTGATTTTTGATTCAACTATTATTACAAGAAAGGAATTAACTTATGGGAGTATAAATCCCATCCTGGATGTTTCAGAGTATTCGGTGGCTTGGAAATGACAGGGGTTTAGGGCAAATGGGACTGTTCAAAAACTCAAAGAAAATGTCTCTCTTCTTTGGAAGATTTTCTAACAAAACAGAAGTATAGGTGGAGATGGCATCTGAAGACAAGAGATCCATACCCTACTTAACAGGCTGTAAGTCGTCTGTCTTTCTATATGCTCATTTAGACCCACGGTGATCCTACCAGAGAACACACGAAGCCTTTGTGTTTCAAGCACTGTGGTGTGAACCATTTTGATTCTTTCCAATTAGGTGACAGCACTACATGGACTCTGAATTCCTAAAAACTTTTTGGTTGACCCAAAGCTGCATTTCTTCATGGGTAGACCTTTTTTTTTAAGAAAGCAGAACCCCCCAAACATTACCAAAATTGCTTCGCGGTGTATTAAAACTCTTGCTGCCCCTGTCTTGGTGTTTGTAAAGTAGCGTATGTGTGATATTCTGATTAAATTCTGGGGTTTTGTGTGATGACTTCAGGCTTGTGAGGTACTTTCTGAGTCCAGAGGCCCGGGACCCTTCAACTTTTGTATGTTGGTGTTCACTCTTATACTTAAAAAGCAGAGCAAGAAAGGGACGTGTGGTCCCAACACCCTCTTATGACTATGTCCAGTATCATTAGTAAGTCCCAAATGCAAAGTGGCTGATATGAGGCAATTTTTAGTAGATATTTTTTGGACAAAACCCTGTGTTTGTGCTCTATCTCTTTTGGTGCCTTTCTAAGAGCTCACAAAGATCTCTGGACTTCCCAGAGATCTGTGTCCAGGGTCCTCTTCTTTGGCTTTCAGTCTGCTATCAAAACTTGTAGTTTTATTTCAGTTACGTTGACAGGGAAGAAATTTTAATGCAGTACTGTGTATTTACTTTATCTGCTCGTCTTTACAAATCACTCTGCAATCCAAGGGTTTGGTGTGAGACAGAGAGCGAGCGAGCAAGAAGTAGTATTTATAGTAAAACATGGATAGTCAATAGCATGTGGGAAAACAACTGAAACTGAAAATGGTCCCAAAGGTAATTTGCAAATCTGCTGAAATCCCGAACAAGCTTTGATTTAACCGAAGCTTGAAATGGCTTTTATTTACTGTCTATTGTGGAATAAATGACATCTCATAAACAGGCTTTATCCATTACCACAGAATGGAGATCACTGTGTTAGGGACATTTTATCCTCTTGATATAAAACAAGATATGCTATACTGTGTTATTACAAATAGAAAAATCAATGCTGAGACACACACCTCTGAAATTTCATTTTTGCGGAACCCCATTTTCAAAAATGCATTCTCTAATAAAAATGTCTCCATAACCGGGGGGATTTACAAAACACTGAGCAACAAAGAACAATAACAAACAATGAATAAAGTGGCTCCATCCTGAGTCTTTTTGCTGTACATTAGTCACACGCTTGCATACATTTCTGAGCGCTGAGCAGAGCTCCCACTAGGCAGGAAAGTGAAACAGCTGAATTACCTTCTCTTTTAAGCGCTTTGTGGAGAGCGTACGCTGCATGCCAAGTTGTGCTGGGGAGGAAAACTTTGCAGTAAAAAGAGCCTGATCCAGGGATGGAGAGATCAAAAGAAAGAATCCCGTTATTTTCTCCGAGGTCTGGATCAAAAAAACTAGCTAAAAACTAGTTAAAACTTGGCTGGTGCTGGTGTTGGCGATTACTTTTCATTCGCAGCAGGTCTGATATATTTGCCCTTTTTTCCTTGTTCATTGCTTAATGCTGATTCATAGGATTCTGTTTCTCTGATAAATTTGCACCTGGAAATGCCCGGAAACAGATTTTCCTCCAGCCAGTCGGTTATGAATTGGTCAGACTGGCTGCTCCCTCTATACAATACATAACCGGTCCCCAAAATCCTGTAGTGTAACTGGAATCTGGTTGGATGCCTGTAAAAGTAAAATTAGCTAAAATAGTGAATGGCAAATAACAAACAATGATTGCATTGATCTCTTTTTTTTTTTTTTTTTTCCCTTCCTAATGCATGATTATTTGTCTCTGGAATTTATGATTCTTCTGAGATTTTGAGACTCATCAATCAAGCAAGTGGAACGGGGAGTGGGTCTGCCCCAATACAACAGTATATAAGCTATAAATAATTGTGGAGTGACTGCCCTGAACACTCCTGAAAATGCAGATAAATTGCTTTTGAATTATTCAGTTGCCAGAAATCAAGATCGGAGAGTCACCTTTGGTGGGTCAGCAGGATCCCAGGGATGCGAACCTGCACTAGGAAAGAGGGTCCCCAGCTCACAAAGCAACAGAAATCCCATGAAAAGCCCCATTTCCCACAGCAAGGGAGAAATCACTGTCAAACTCCGGTTGGCAAGAGATACGTTCCTGTCCTCATAAATCAAGGAGCAGCTACTTCCAAGAAGTGGTTTCTGACATTTTGGTTTGTAGCCTGATCTGGGCATTGCTTTAAGACACGATTTAGTTCATAGAATCACAGAATCATCTGGGTTGGAAGGGATCGTTAAGATCATGGAGTTCAACCATCAACCAAACACTGCCAAAACCACCACTAAACTATGATGTCCCTCAGCACCACGTCTGCCCGGCTTTTAAATACCTCCAGGGATGGTGATTCCACCACTTCGCTGGGCAGCCTGTTCCAGTGTTTGAAAACCCTTTTGGTGTAGAAATTTTTCCTAATATCCAATCACGTAGGTTAGTTCCTTAGTTACTTCTAATAGGCTCTGTCTAAAATTTTCTCGCGACAGTGAGTTCCCCGACCGAGAACGCACAATGGGTAGAAGGATCTTCCCAGATTCTGTGAAGGTGGATGTCAAAGACCAGATTTGTGGCCGCTATGCAGGCTGTATGACTCTCTCCTCCTCAGGCAGATAAGTGACTTTATTAGGATGACTTGCAAAGTACAGTGCTCCTTAATGTGAGCAATCATGATGAGGTCACATTTACATTGAAAATGATCTCATAGCCCCTAGGGCTTGGCACCCAGCACTGGGAAATAGTCCTTGCCTCTTGCTGTGCGAAGTGCAGACTAGGGAAGCTGCGTGAGCAGATGGAGCGGCGATTCTGCTCTGAAACGGCATCTCCACAGAAGTTTCAAGGGGAGGTGAAGAGCTCTTTAGGCTTTCTCTCTGAAGAGAAGTCAAAATTTGCTGGGGCCCAAGCGCCGGCTGCAATCCCCTGCGGGAGACACCACCTTTGAGAAATGCAGGTCTGCTGGCTGCATTCACTTAGACGTTTGCTTGCTGCAGACGCAAATGGGAGTGCGCAGGGATGCTTTCAGGATGCAATTAAGAACATTTCTTTGGAGTAGAGAAGTCCCTTCTCTCTGTTTCTTTTTGCCCCATGCAATGTTCTGACCCCCTCGTGCCAAGAGTGTAAATGAGGACAACGTCCTCAGTTACTTCAAACACATTGACATCAAAACGCCCAAGTCAGTGTCTTTTAAATGTAAAAAACGGAAGGAAAAAAAAAGGATATGAGGGCAGCAGTGTCCCCTCTCAAAAGAAGGCCACTGTGGGGAACTACAGCTGTTCTGCCCTTGGGGAAGGAGGTGAGACTTCAGGATGAGGGTTGCAATGATGCAAAGGAATACGCATCAGTGAAACCTTTGTGGTAAATGCAATTCCTCGTCAAACCCCCACAAATAGCTGCCTTGATGCAGAATTGAAGGACTTTTTATTCTTACCACCTCACACAAAAATGGTTCATGGTTCCGGTTCCTCCAGTTCTAAGGACTTACCTGCTGCCTGTGTTAGGGACCGGTTAGTGACAGAGGTGCTTCACAAAGACCCATGGACACCTCTGAAGGCTGCATCTGTGTGCAGCATTTCAGGTGACATAGTGGGTGCTTCAAGTCCATAAAACCAAGGCGCTTCAAGTGACCAAAGTGGTTGAAAGAATATGGAATGATCTGATATTTCCCTTGCCATGCCAAAGGAAATCATGAACTTATGTGTCTCTGCTCACATGGCCCCAGACAGTCAGCCCCATGAGGACTCCTTGGGATACAGTGAGCTTAGAAATGCGCGTGCACCAGGACCTTATAAAGCTGGTTTGACAGCCTGTTCTGTTGCCAACCTACAAATATTTAGCCACTTGCACAGTGATTCATAGAATCACAGAATGGTTTGGGTTGGAAGGGACCTTAAAGCCCATCCAGTTCCAACCCCCTGCCCTGGGCAGGGACACCTCCCACCACACCAGGTTGCTCCAAGCCCCGTCCAACCTGGCCTTCAACACCTCCAGGGATGGGGCAGCCCTGGGCAACCTGATTCAGTGGCATAAGCCCCTTTCACAGTCTTGGGCAGCCTAACAGAGGCTTCATCTTTCCTGTATATGTCTGCTTTTAGAGCTGCTTCCAGAGGAATAGTCTCGAAGCAAAGGGGGAAAAAAACCCACTTGCCTCTGCAAAGGTTCATGGGCTGGTGGAGGAAATGGAAAACGGCCACATTTGGCCTCAGTTTTGTCCTTGTTTTGCCAGCTCTCAGTCTGACTCGCTTTATTCCAAAGGTATTTTGTTCCATTTGATGCTCATGAACAATACGCGGCGTGTTTTCACCCAGCGCTGCCTCCTCGCCGAGGCTCGTCGGACCACAGTGAGTGCAAATGAGATGCAGATCTGCAGATTTCATCTCTTGCTAGAGATCCATCATGCATATGGATCAGGCTGCCTCCTCAGGTGGGGAAGAGCTCTGTGCACAGAGAGTATTTAAGGAGCGGGCTCCTAATGGAAAACTTTGAAAAACAGTCTACTTAGAAACAGTTCTGCTTGCGCCGCCAATATACTGGATATTGCTCTTCATTTCTTTGTTATCGCTAAGGACATTTGCATGAAAATAGGATCGTTGTTTTTTAAACATTCATCTGCTCCTGCTGCTTGTTGCTCGCTTGGAGATTTAACGCCTGCAGAGTCCCAAGACACAGCTGTATGGGTCATTACACAAAAAAGGACAAGGTCAGGGACGGGAAGGGGGAACCTGGAGGAACCTAATGGATGGGTTTGTGGTTTGTTTCCTGACTCTTCAGGCAGGTTTATTTTGTGGTAACATGTCAGAAGTAGACAAGGAAAGACTCTATTGAGCCTGAATCTGTGAACTTCTGTGGCTCCCTACATGCAAGAATAATAACTGCATACAAAAACCCCTCTTGGTCCAAAATCTTGTCTCCAATGGTGGCCTGCAAAACCCTACAGGAAAGGATACCAGTGATGAGTGGCGTTCCTCAGGGGTCAGCACTGGGACCAGTGCTGTTTAACATCTTTGTCGGTGACATGGACAGTGGGATTGAGTGCACCCTCAGCAAGTTTGACGATGACACCAAGCTGCGTGGGGTGGTC
>VWZL01005320.1:121673-142101 GCA_013396915.1 Stercorarius parasiticus | reverse complement strand
GGAGATGATCAGAGGGCTGGAGCCCCTCTGCTGGGAGGACAGGCTGAGAGAGTTGGGGGGGTTCAGCCTGGAGAAGAGAAGGCTCCGGAGAGACCTTATTGCAGCCTTTCACTAAATAAAGTGGACTTAGAAGAACGACTGAGAGAGACTTTTTACCAAGGCCTGGAGAGACAGGACAAGGGGCAACAGTTTTAAACTGGAAAAGGGGAGATTTAGATGAGATATTGGGAAGAAACTCCTTACTGTGAGGGTGGTGAGCCCCTGGCCCAGGTTGCCCAGAGAAGCTGTGGCTGCCCCATCCCTGGAGGTGTTGAAGGCCAGGTTGGACGGGGCTTGGAGCAACCTGGTGTGGTGGGAGGTGTCCCTGCCCAGGGCAGGGGGTTGGAACTAGATGACCTTCAAGGTCCCTTTGAACCCGAACCATTCTGTGATTCTGTGATATAAGAAAAGGATAAGTGCATTGTGTGACTCAGCCTACCTTCACTGCCTTCAACAGCTCGTGGATCAGGACCCTCTGGATCAGAGCTGATGTCTGGTAGTAGCAACTTCATGCCGGGAGCCCATAAGGGCTTTTTACTTTCACATTTTTCTGCAATACCTTTTTGCACTGTAAGAACCATTCTGGATCAAGGAGTTTCCCAGAGGAGCTGTGTGGGATGTCGGGGCTCACAGTGCGGAGGCGGGCGGAGGAGGTGGCCTCTTTCCTTCTCACCCAATTCTCTCCTCCAGGAGAGGTCTTTATTAAGGATACGGGACTTATCAGATACTGAAAGCAGAAAAAAAGGCACATAGACAATTCAAAAATCCAGTGTTAGAAGAGGATTCAGATCACTCTGACTTTGGGAAAATGACAGGTTTGGCTTTAGTCTAAACAGGGTGGGACCTACCTCAAAATGAGTTGAAACAGCAAAGTCAAGTCACCCCTTGTCCAGATTTGTGTTTGAACCTTAGTAAAGGCTTCGAGCAGGTCATCTTCACTGATCATGTAGGACAGCGTTCTCTCAACACATACAAATTCCTTCTGTGGGTGAAAGCGGGGGGTCAGCCCTCCAGTAGTATTTCTGGACTGGTGCTCCTCTTTCTCATCGGATCAGCATGTGAGGAAGAGTCGGCAGTAGCTGAGAGACCCCTGCAGCCAAGGAATAAATGCAGATTTCCTTGGCAATAAAGATGGGAGGAATAACAGCGTATAATTACAGGCTATAAGCTCTCACTGGGGTATAGAGAAACCTACTTGTTTAAAGGTCATATTTAGCCTTTTACTGTGAAGAATCAAATTTTTGGCTTGTAAATTGGGAGTTGACATGAGATAACTTTGTACTTTCTTTATGACCTACCCTTAATAATCTCAGCGTCTACCCACGCTGCAGGAAAACTTTTTGGCTGCCAAACAGTGAGTTCTTCCTCAGAAATCTATCATTAGGCTTCAGAGTTAACACTCGGTTGAGATAACTGGTGGGAGGGGTGGGGAGGGGTGCAGTTTCCACACTGCCTTGTAGCTGTAGCTTCAGTTGAGATTTAAAAAAACCCCGTGCATATATCAGATGACTCCTTTTCAGAACCGGAGGTGTTAGGACATGGGAGGGTCCTGCCTGTTGTGGGTCTGACCTGCATCGTGAGCCAGGCGCAGCAACCAGAGCTCACAAAGGCACCTCCTCCAAATATTGGCAGACGAAAGTTTCATCACAATGTATAATATTGTAAGTATAATATTGTGGTTATGGGTAAACCAAGGGCAAAGCAGCCCGGCTCTCCTGACAGTCCGTGGAGGAAGAGGATGAGTGAGAACGGACGCCTGTCCCGCTTTACAGCCAAAGCTGCGCTACCTACCCAGGGCACGATCTAATGGTGCGTCTGAGTGGTTTATAAGCACTAATTAACCAATGAGACGGGCTTATGACATCTTTCAGATAAGCATCTACGGACAGGCTTAGCATGCGCTGCAGTATTATCAGGAGGGGAAATGAAAAATAAATAAGGCCCATTTCGTCACCGATTGCCCCGGCTGGTCTCACTGTAAATGCCGTTGTGGCAAGGGTCCTTCCCACCGGCTGGCTGCATGGTGCACAACTCGTTTCTTTTAAGCTGTTTACCACAGAAAAATGTTTAAGTAGGATTCAGATATCCCTCGGCAAAGGGAGAGAGGAAAAGAAAAGGTGAAGGGAAAAAAAAAAAAAAAAAAAAGCCTTTGCAAAATATAAAACAGAAGTTGCTGCAGGCAAAGATGCCTTTGAGCGGTCTCAAGCTAAGACTTTCCATTTCCATGTAAAAATGTCTGTCGAAAGGGCAAGCTACATTTACAATGAGCAAAGTTTTATAGCTTACGCAGGCATGAGCACCTGCTAGGAAGATGGGGAAAAGATTCAATTTACCTTTGGGTTGCGACGCTCAGATTCCCATTTAAAAGTCTGAGACCCCTGATTATTTATTGATGTCTTTCTCTTCATAGCTGTCTGCATCTTTACTGGCATGCAAGGTGCAACAGTGTGGCCTAAAGGATTTTTTGAATTAAGTTCTTTCAAGTCATTTTGCCCTTTCAGGTGTTTAGCCGACAAGGCTGAAGTTTGACAGGCCTCCTCTGCATTCGGGGGAGGCGGGGGGGGGTGATATAGTTATATATTTATTGGCCAACAGTCAAATTAACTGCGCCTGAGCTAGGTTATGACAGGGTTACTGGATTTTCGCCTTTTTTTATTTCCAGGAGGGAGGGAAGGCGGCGTCAGTGGGAGCAATGTACTAAAGCAACCCACATTTTACCGTGAATATGCTTCAAGTCCCCATAAGGCAGCGACAGACAGAATTTAAGAGCAAAGTCTCTACCAATATCCCGCCCTCTCTTCCAGAAAGCATAAAAGTGGCAGCTTGTACGTTTTCTTTAACTTACAGAAGCCAAGGAGACTTCTACAGAAGACACCAAAAGAGACACTGCAAGGCACCTCTGGCAATGAAATGAGTATTTCCTTATTTCAGCAGAAGAACAGAAACTCTGACTCTTCCTTCTTCACGATAATAAGAGTCCTGGTAAAAGAAAAAAAAAAAAAAAAAAGGAAAAACCAAACACATCGCGATTAGTTTTGCAATAAATTTGCAAAATCAAACCTGCCATCCTCGGTAAAAGCAGAGGAGCAAACACTAAGCCAAGCGGTGGCTTGTTTAATTTGTTAAATTTTCTGGGAAACAAAGCAGTAAACAAGGGTAAGTTCATACTGGTCAAAGAGCAAGCACATAAACTCCACTTTCCTGCATCTACTGTCGGTTAACAAAGGTGACAGCAGCTACCCCAAATTACTAGAAACTGGGTTTGACTGGAAAATGATATATATGGTCTGGACCCAATTCGACAAGTTACCCCAGGGGGAGAATCATTGAGGGACTACATGCACCAAAATAGGGGGTTTATTAGGCAAAAAGCTAGAGCAGGTGATGGCATGGTTCTTCCACAGCCATAAAGTGTGTTCCTCCTCCCAGGGCAGATGGGTTGCGTCACGTTGGTGATGGCTGCCAGGAGCTGCTGAGGATGTGTACTCGGCTGGAGATGGGTCCTCAGCCCCTTTTCTAGCAGGCTGGGAATGCACCCAGGCCCTCCAGAGCTGAAGGTCTTCAATGAACACGTGGTGAGGACAGAGATTCTCAACCGCGTAGTTTCAGGATCGAGCACCGCAGTGGATCTGCACAAGTCAAGGTTGAGGTCTGGTTTACGCCATGTCTCCAGCCCTGAACAGCTACTGCAGGAGAGGATGGATCTCAAAATGAGGAATGGGCTGGAGCTGTCAACATTAATCACAGTGCTCAAAGGGCTTGTTTCTGGGACTCACCTCACCTAAATTTCCCTACCCTGGGCTGACTGCCTCAGGCGCCCTTTTAGTCAGTGGAAAGAGGCCCTCAGGGCATGACTCTGACCTATCTTGAACATCTTCAGGGAGTGAATCACAGCTGTAAAGTGCTCGTCCTTCCCTTTACTAAAGGTAATTTATGGTTACTGCTCAGGTGTCTCCTGCTCCTGAAGTTACAGCATGACTGTAGTGAACCTCTCCACTGGAGGACGTCCGAACAAGGCTGTGAGCCAACCCCATGCAGGTCCACCTTCTCCCTTGCCAAGGCAAAAGCTCCGCTCCATGTCATCCTCTTTGGGGACAGCAAGCAGCCCACGGAGTTTGTGATCAAACCATAACGAAGATGTTCTTGGGTTTTCCATGGGCCTTTCCAGAGGTCTTTGGAGTTATATGAACTCAGTCAAGTTCCCTGGTTGACCTTGCTCAGCTTTGAGCATCCCTCAGCTGTGAGGACCAGGGCTTTCTGACACGTGGACAAGGGGCTTGAGGTACCTGTTGACAGTGACTGAATATCGCTGCCAAAGCTGCCAAATGACATTCCAGGGAGGGATATTTATGGGCCCCAATGTGAAATTAAGTAACTGTCCAATCCATTTATCAGCACGCTCACAATTACGAAATGAGTGAAGAAATAATAGTTATCACAGTAAAATTGATTATCACCATGCAAACCGTTTTGGTAAGTCACAGTCCAGAAAAGGAGGCCGATTATTGTTGGGATCTGTTATTTGGTGGAAATGGGCGTTTCTGGAAGGGGATTTGGGTCTTCTCAAGGGCTCGTGGGACCGTGGGGGTGGTACAAATGCAGAATGAAAAGCTTACCCCACGCTGGTAATCATAGAATCATAGAAAGTGTTGGGTTGGAAGGGACCTTTAAAGGTCATCTAGTCCAACCCCCCTGCAGAAAGTGATCTGCTCTGCTCTCCACCAGATCTGGACAAGGATTTCTCCGTGTGTCCAAGCCAAAGGAAGCTGTGGAGCAGCTATCCCAGTACTGCCGGGGGAGGAAGATGTGCGACACGACTGAGTACCGTGAACCTGTGTTTGCAAAAATGATTTTAAAAAGAGAGTTTTACACACGTGATGGATCCCAGGCCCCTCCAACACCACCCGGCTGCTTTCTTCCCTAGACGGGAGGTTAATAGGTATATGCATTAATGTAATGACCTCTTTATTGACACACTTTCGTTTCACTTCTCTTTAACCACCACGAGAGTAAAACCCAGAAGAACTGTTCAGCGAAGAGTGACTACATTTAGAAAAGTAAAACAAATACCATTACACGGAGTGCACTAAAACCAGGTAATTAGTAAAATGATGTCATGCACCCTCTATTATTAATAGATGCGTGCGCGACTTATGTTGTTCTCTTACAGATCATTCCGAAAAGGCGTTTGCAATCTGAATTGAATCTGAACGTCTTTATTTTCCTTATAAGAGATACATATTACAGTTATGTCTGTATCTAAATATACATTTCACTTGCAAATATTTATCAGAACTGAGACCATAAAGATCTCCTCTTTGTATGATCATAAAAACCACATTAATGCATCTCAGTTGTTATACGAGAAGGACAAGTGCTAGTATAATAAAAGTGGGCTGGGAAAAAATGAAGCCCCCATCTGATTTGAGAAATGCGTGTATGTCAGGGGTTTATGGAAGACGTGCCTCAGTCTGCTTCCGAAGCACAGACTCACCGATCGACTACGTGAAATATTTTGTGGTTGGGGATATTTTTGGAGGGTATTTTTCCTGGGTGACTTCTCACTGCTTTTAAAAAGTGAGCTGTGCCAAGCAGGAGAACGGAGAGACATCTGTGCTGTTAGAGAGCGTGTGATTCAGCTGGATTTGGGCTGAATTGTTTTCCCTGAATGAAAGCGCCAGGTTTATTCACTAGATTACAAATCCTTAAACAGTTCCATTTTCCTGCCCTCGTGATCATTGCTATTGATTACTGTGTGTATTGAATCTATTTTGCGCAGCCCTTGTTTAATATTTAAGAGACATAAGGAGCAGTGTGTTGTAATATTTAAGAGGTTAACTTATTGCGGAGAGATAAAGAAAAGGCACAGCTCCAAATGAGGGTGGAATTTGGCCCATTTTATTGATGTGCTACAATATACATTTCGGGATATAAGCTGCACTGAAATATAGATCCTTGTTTTACAACATGGTAAAACGCTGGTTGTATCTGAGACCTTTTCTCTTCAGCAGAGGCAGTGCCAAGATGCTCAGCGCTTGACCGGGGAGGTGACGGCGATCAGACCTGGCGCGTCACTCCGTGTGTCCCCCGGTGTAGGGACTCCTTGGATTACAGGTACCGTGTTGTTCGTGGTTGTGCGTCTCAATCGGAGTCTGGGATGATAAACCAGCAGAAATCTGGCCTGATGGCAAACAGCGTGTCCTGTTTCACCGCTGGCTGTGCAACAGTTTGGCTTGCACCGTCCTAACCCGCGTATGCGGGTCAAATCAGCATATCTGCCAATAGGTACTTCTGTTTCACGTGGCTACAAAGGCTTTTCATAAGTTGAAAGGAGGTACCAGCATCGAAGGGCTGGTGCTGGTGCTCAGAACAGCAGGATTTTGTGCGTGTTGATTCAGGATCCGTGACTGTGCTACTCTGCAGAGCCACTAGAAATGCTGGGACATGGCATGGGCCAAGCCGATTTGATGTATCACCTGCTGTCCACGTGCCTGCCACCTCTGTTTGTGCATACAAATATTTAGTACAGACACGGCAAATGATAATTAAAGGCTTTCATCACTTTTTAAACACGGTGTCCCTCTGTGGGCTGCTCCTGCCCTCCTTCGCTGGAGTGGGGGGTTGCTGATACATTTATTCGTGTTACTCCTTGGGAATTTGGGGAAAGCGATGACTGTCATTCAACAGAGAAGCAACCAAGTAGCTTGAGGACAGATTTTAAATGGTATTTAAGAGACTTGCTTAGTTTGCCATTGAACTCAGAGGTAATTAGGCACCTCAGATTTAAGAAATCTGGTCCTTGGTGACTTGAGTGAGGTCTGCATAAATGGAGGAAACTGAACTTATAATTTCCCAGGGCCAAAGCAGGTCCTTCAACCATGGGACAGGCTGTCCTGTTCCTCTACTGCGATGTGTTGGAGTAAACCGCAGATTTTTATGAGATTTATAAGGATGGTTTAGCCCCTTTTTGGGACTGGAGCATGTTAAGCATCAACAGAAGCGAGCAGGTATCCTGCTCCAGCGCCTGGTACTGGGCACCAACTTTCACGGCTGGTCAGTAAACACTCTTCCCCTCATGTTTTTCCCAGCAAAACACTGGTCATAAGCCTCACAAGCTGATGTGGAGCAACGTCAGGTAATTAGTATGTGATAAAGGTAACTAATGTGGAACTATGGTTAGGTTTATAACAGGAAATTGTGGTGCTTAGGTTAAAGGCCCTAAATAGGAATCCTAAAATGATCAGAAATAGAAATAAAAAAGGCTGATCCATCTTCTTGCCACTGTAATAAACCAAATATCCTTACAAGTGAGCGCAACATGTCTTCTTCCAGGGGAGAAAAGAAGGACCTGTGGGTTGGTATAAGGTTGTACATCATGGGATGCAACAAATTCCGGGAAAAGTGGCAGAGAGGAATAAATCCACGCAGAGGTTTTCACTGAGGGATCTGATCTGCAGGGTGAAGTCTGCCACCTGAGTTCCGTTGGCAGCCAGGGGTGACTGGTCCCTACCGCGGGCGTTGGGTGCGGCAGCCATAGCCGACGAAGAAGGTGGTCCTGGAGGCACCCAGGCCAGCACCCGCCCTCGCATGCAACGCCCAGAGACGCTGCGCAAATTCGGTGACAGGACCAAATGGCCAGTTGGAAATCACACCAACTTTTCTTTGCAAACCCTCCAACCCCCTCCTCCCCTTCCCCGGGCAAATCAGTGCAATCTGCTGGGCGTGCGGTACGGTAGGTGCAATTAGACTCCGTGTCGTCCAGGGATAGCCGGTGTCCCGCCGGAGCAGAAGAGATTTGCAGTTAGATAGATCCAATGCCTAGTGAGTTATTACCACTCCTTACAGCTGCAAGATCATTTATGAGATTAAAAAAGTCCGTCTCCTAAAGTGCGGGGATGTGCCTTTAGCGCCACACCTTCCTTCCACGGGCAACGCGTGCCAAGACCCTTGCAACAATTGAGATGGTGTCCTGGTATATCCTGGGCATGTCTGGGAGTATGTAAATCCTCTCCTTTGCTGGACCCGACCTGCACGCCCCAGGGCCGTGGAGATGTGCAGCCGTTTCTCCTGCAATCAGGCCCCCCATATGCATTGTGTTGTTCCTAAGCAAGGCTCGGGGTAGGTTTGGCGCCTTGTGTTATTTCCTCCCTCTCCCGCCGACGAAGAAACACCGGAGCGCTTTAATGAAATTGTTTGTCCTCATTAAGTTGAAAATGGAAATACACCTTTCCCCCGTTGGAGACAGAACGGGAACGGCACAAGGCTGAGGAGTTTTATTATCTCGGTCTCAACTTAAAATACTAAGAGGCGCTTCTTTAAAAAAGTTTAAGAGAAGTTCTATAAACCATGTCTATATATAATCCCTTTTGTAAGCATCTAGGAAACTGCAGGACGGAAAGGTTGCCTGCCAGACCTCAGAAAGCAAATACTAATTCAGCAGTCTAGTCACTCTGTCAAACATTTAGTGTATCAGGGTTGATTGTTCCCTGGTAGGTATAGCTCTGGTATATCCGCCAGGCCTTTTGTCATGTTAACTGCAACCGATCAATGGATTGAGGTCAGGACTTCTGATGTAGGTGCAAGCTTAGAGGGAAAAAAGTCTCAAAGATTCATTTTTTCTCGTCTGGTAGCACTCCGGTCACTTATTTTTTCTCAGTTAGCCTCTGCTGCTCTAAAGTGGATATTGATCAGTGCTTTAATGCAAACCTGTCAAATTAATTTTGCAGAGCTGGGATATGACTGGCCTAAAATTGCTTCTGCATCTGTTCTCTGCAGCAAGCCTATGAATTTTAATCATGACCAGAATGGGCTGTTGGCTTTTTTTTGTTAGAAACTTGAATGGGAAAGGTTTAAACTGTAAATGCCATGAAATGATGCTGTTTTGTTCTTTTCAGAAACTCATGTGGCTGAGGTCAAAGAAATTATTATGTCTGTGCATTCTTGTCAGATGCTTGGGGAGCTGTGCAGGGTTTTCTTCTTTTGCAAAGCAAAGCAAAGGTATGTAGTGAGCTTGTTAAACATTCCCAGGCCAATGAGGGAACAGCAAGCTTCGTGTCTCCTGCAGTGCCGCTTGCATTACTATTAACGTACAATTTCCTCTCCAGCCCCCCCCACTCTATGATCTGATTATTCCTGATAACTTTATCTCACAGGGCGGAGAGGGAGGCAAATCGGGGAGACAGCATTTATTTCTTGAGTCCAAATCAAAAAGGAATAAATTGGGAGCATCCCACCCACGAATACGGGGTTAGCATGGCTGTCACTGAAGAGCCGCGTCCTTACGGACCGGGGGAAATACAGATGGTTACAGAGGTTTGTCTTCATCCTGCAAAACAGGCTATTCTTCCGCTCTTCTTCAATTGCGACTGCGTGTACAGGTCTCCGTTGTGAGGTCAACACTGTACGAAGTAAATAATGATTTTTAAGCTTTGCTCCACACAGCCAAGAAGACTTATGCGTACAAAAAAACCCCAACACCTTGTCAAGTCTAATCTGCTCTGGAAAATCTGCATCAGGCAGGACTCATCCTTCAAAATCCAAACAGCGGCAATGACCGTAACACACTGATTTTGTGCCGGCTCTTTTGTCAGATGATTTGAAAGACTATTAATTATTAAGTGCCGCTTGATCTCTAAGAGGTAATGAAGAATTTGAAGCACTGATTTTAGAGGGGGGGAAAACCGACACCTGAGGCAGGAGCTGGAGCAAACCCACATGGTGCCGGAGCAGCCCGGGAGGTCCAAGGGCAGGTCCTGGATCTCAGTTGAAGGAACAGCATGAAACGGCTGACGTCTGAGACCTTACACCTCTCCAGCTATTTCAGAAGACAGTTTGTAACTACTGCCAGAAATGTCAGCCAACAAAAAGATCTGTGTTTTTCCCTGGTGAAATAACTGGCAAAACTTGTATTAGCTACAACAGTGCAGAACCAGAGCAGAAGGGCTGATCTGGGAAAATCCTGGCTTGGTCTCCTGCCCTGTCCAGCTGCTCTCTGGCATCCAGCAGTGCCTGAAACCGTACCTTGAAGGGTTTGCTGGTGGACAAGTCCCCCGTTGATGCAGTTTTCAGGAATGATGGTTGCGTGAAGGCTACCAGCTTTTGGGTTCAATTCTGCTGCTGTTCCTCATCCCTTTACAGTTAATTTAAAGAAATGACTGTGGTTTTATCTGCAACCTTGCAACACTGCAGAGCTGTGGCCAGGTCCCAGGCTCAAAAAGGGTTATCTGAAGAGCAAGGGTGATGGTGGGAAAAGGGAAGGACCTTTGGCATCCTCATCTGAAAGTATTTATGAGCAGTCTGCAGCAATGAATCCCACTACACGAGCACCTTGGGAAACCAGGCCAGCCCTGACAAAGCCCACTGCTGCCAAAGCCCCAGCGGTTTTGGTGTCTGAGTAGACTTTTCCTCATAGTGGCTTGTGTGTCTCTGCACTCCCCTGCAGGCTGCCAGGTGGACATACCTGAAGTCTAGAGGTGGAGGTTTTGATGAACTGAGTCACAAACAGGTTTTTCCTCTGAAGACCTTCATCATCTCCTATCTCCATGGTATGGACAGGAAACCAAGACCTTTGCTGCTCCTTGATGTGCTTCAAATTGAAGCTCGGGTTAGATGAATGGGGTGCGCAGGCGGCCCCCCACCCTCAACACATCCCATGAGGTCATCAGGGAGGAGCCTGTTGGTGTTATTAGAGAAACTAATAACGCCACTGATTTTGTAGAGGAGGATATTCCATTTTGGAATGGATCAAATTAGGGTTAGATGGTGTCTTTGGTAACACTGGTTCCACAAGCAGAAATACAAGCGGTTCACATGCGCTGATTTATAAAAGGCATTTCTAAAGGTAAATGACGGTGTACAAGAAAGCAAAAGGCAAAGGCAGAGTGTCACAGCAAAGACAGCACTAGCAATCCTCTGAGTAGAGGAGCGCTAATGGAGTCTCAGGCAGGAAAACCCAACAAGTCTGGGCTGAGTCCATGACCTGGGCTGGCTGCAATGCAGAGCTCAGGTCATGGAAGAGCACCTCAGAGTTTGGTTAGCCTGGAGAACACTTGTTTTCCGTGTCCACACTGCTTTAACAAACATTAATTTCATTAAAAAACTATAGATATTTATTCTTTTGATTTGCTACTGTTATTCCAGAATGACTCTTCTGCACAAAGTATTTGGGTTGGGGCTGTCTCAAGGCTTTCAGTGACCAGGTTACAAGCACTGGGCAACCCAATACCTACAATATTTACAGATACAGAAGATATGAGGCTTAATTTATCACCTGTTGTAGACTCTGAGATGCTCAGAATAAAGGCACTGGAAGAGCTTATATTTAGGATCACACTGACGAGTATCCAGAGCTAAAAAAATCTCTGATTCTCCACTGCTGGAACTCGAGCTGTGCATGTGATGGTACCAGTGCTGCTTTCTAGATACTTGTCTCACGTGAAACATCTAAATGTTTCATTAGCTTTGACTTAAAGTCTAGTTTGAACACAGGCCTCCAGAGGTGAGCCCTCGCTAAGTCACACAGATAAAAAGGTTGACGGGAGATGCTAAGGGTCTCCCTCAACTCAATGGAGGGCTCATCTCACTGGAGAGTCTGTGGGGAAAACTTAACTGCTTTGATTGGTACGAACAGCTTTTTTGTACATCAAAGAGGAAGATTAAAGGCCGTGAAGATGTTCTGGCTCCTCCGATGTTAGTGGCAAATTTTTCAGGAGCTTCCCAGGAGGTAAGATGTCAGCCCCAGACTTCAACTTGTTACGGCTAAATAGAGACCGTGACTCACTGTCCAGCATACATGTATCTTCCCTGACTGGTTGAAAAAATTTGAACAAATAACGGGCTGAGGGCTGTTGGCTAGGACAAATATCAGAGAAACTTCTGTTCAGGTCAAACCCAAAGAAATTTTTTCCATTATTTTGATTAAATGGAAGAAAAGAAATGTTATAGGTCAAGTCGAGACTGAATATTTTGGTCAATACAAAATGAGGTGTTTATTTCAGAAGTTATTTAAGCTTTATGAAATCTTCAGGGTTTTGTTAAGAAAGAGATTAGAAATGTGATTTGGAAAGGAAAAAAGAAATAGTTTTTTCAAATAGGTTGCTTGGGCTTTTCTTTCTTTGTCTATACATGTAGTGCAGTTTTTCCTGACATCCTGAATAATTTTGGTCCCTTCAGTAAAATTCTTTTTTGTCAAATATGTCTACCCCAGCTATAGATTTGACTTATTTCCAAGCAGCAAAGGTTCATTTTTTCAGTCCCAGAAGATGAAACTTTGTTTCTCTGGCAGCTTCAGCAAGAGGAAGGCTTTAAAAAGGCAGCTGGATCCTGGAGTGATAAAGGTGAGAATTGCTTAACTTTTTTTTTTATCGGATCTCAAAGGAATGTATTGGAATTTCCAGGAACAAAGAGATCGACAGACTACATTTCTTTTAGGAAATGGATCTGCAATTCTATAACAATGCACATTTGTTTTAAGTCCTCTGTTCTTGGCATGTATCTTCAGCTACCACATTTGGAGACCGCTGGTGGCTTCTCCTGCTTAGTTACACATTGACCCTTGGAAACTCAAAGTTGCTTGAGTCAAACACCAAGCATGCAGAGCCCTGAGCACAGTGACATTATCAACACTGTTGTCTGAAGCCACAGAAGCAAAGGGGTCTTCCCCTAGAGTGACAGATAGAATCATAGAATTTTCTAGGTTGGAAGGGACTTTTCAGATCGTCGAGTCCAACCATCAACCTAACACTGCCAAAACCGCCACTAAACCATGTCCCTCAGCACCATGTCTACATGTCTTTTAAATACCTCCAGGGATGGTGACTCGGCCACTTCCCTCGGCAGCGTGTTCCAATGTTTGATAACCCTTTCTGTGAAGAAATTTTTCCTAATATCCATCTGGCATCCAGTTAGATGCAAGAAGTGATTTGCTGGGGTAGACAGACTTTGCCAGGCAAAGGTGAAGCACGCATGACCACCTGCAGGTGCCGGGCTACTCCATCAGAGAGTGGGGTTGTGTTGCAGAAAGGCGTAGAGTGGAGACAAGATGCCACTGTGAGCCTCCAAAACGCATCTTAAGCTACCAGAGTGGTGGTGAGCACCAAGAATACCCTTATTTTTCTGCATAAAAGTCATTACCTTTTGCTGTAGGACAGGAAGGACGTTAGAGGAGCAGATGCTACTTCCCAGTCAGAAGTGACTTTCCTGTAGCCAGAGGAGGCTCTAAGAGAAACTGCAAACTATTTCTTCAGGAAGACCCCTGTTCTATTCCATAGCCAAAAAGAAACATGGGCGATACTCCCTGCAAGCAAGCACAAAGTTAGCCATTGCCCTTCAAACCCCAGTGATTTCATCTAGTCACAACACTCTGAAATGCAGCAGAGCTAAGGCACGGCTCACGCCGCTCCCTTGGTGGCACGCTGCACACACAGTGGCACTGATGGATTCGGCTTCTTAGGAGCCAGATCCACGTATTAACTGGCATCGGAGTGGCGTTGGAGGGTGTCAGCAGCCCCAGCTACCAGCTGGAAGGGTATAATTGTATTGCAAACGCCGTGTGCCCGGGTGATGGATAAGCACATCTCTGCGGTCTGACTGCTGGGATGTACGGAGCAAGCCATCCTCTAATTCGCCACCAAGAGGGTCTCTTGCACTAAACAGCTTCTCTTAAATCAAAGCATTCAATCCCGCTGAAGGTGGGAGTTGGGAGGGGAGAGCTGGAAAAAAACAAAGTAAGACGATAAAAAAATCAATAGTGCTTCCCTATAAAATAGATTGAGATTTGCGGAATTCACTTCCACTTGACGTCAGAGGTGCCAATTCGGCAAATTCGTTTAAGGCCAAATTGAACACTTATCTTGCAGTCTGGTTTGCTGGACTGTAGCGTGGTCCACGCATGGGGGCTTTGGTCATTATTGTATGTAAAGCACTTTGAAGTGCCACACTGTGAGTGTCACGAACAGCGGCTCCAGCTTTCACCTTGTGTCACGGTGGTGAGCCCACCGCGCTGCGTCCTCCCTTGCACAGATGGCTGCTGGCAACACTACGAGGCAGCGAAACACAACCGTGCTCCTGCTGACCTTGCTTTGCTTCTCTCCACACCCGAAGGCCACCATTGGCCGAAGTCCTCTATGTCATCCCCTTGGAAGGAGTTGGGTGGTGACCACGCTGGATCTTGTGTCCAGGAGGAGCTCCCAGAGGACCAATCTTCTGTGCTCTTGGAAGGGGTCTGTAAGCCCTGACCTGCTGCCTGTTTACTAAAGAGGGTTGCAAAACTGGAGCCTTATGCGTTGGGGGTTTTCTACCATTAGTCCTCAATAATGCCCTTGTCTACTGTGGAAGAGGTGTGGGGCCCCATGTCTACTTGTGTATACCTCTCATGCTCAGGGTCTCTGCATTTCGTGTCTTCTAAAGCAAAGCCATTGATGGGCTAAGGCTGTGTGTGGTCAGAGCTGTGGACATGAGCTTCCATTGCCCTGTACAGGGCACAGAGTATGTGAACGGTTACCAAATGACTACGGTCCCGTTCAACATGGGGAAGTCATTTGCAATATATAATTTTCTTATCCGTAATTTTAAAAAAATATATGTATTATGCTACTTCCACCCTGTCACTTAAGCCAAAATTTTAATTAATGAATATTTAAAGTTAGGGCTCTAGAAATCCACCTGTAAGAAAAATGAACTGATTAACCCTTTCCCTTCAATTTAAAAATTCCATCCTCCTCCAATGCTCCCTCTAGTGCACAAGTCATACTGCTTATTAGGCCACATACGTTTTGCACACAGATTTGTAGCTTCAGCCTTTTTCCAGATCTTCTCCAGTAGCGCAGCAGAGGTGTATGTCCACTGTGAACCACCAACCCTCACTTCAGTTTTCATAGTGTTTGTAGTAGACATTATTCTGCTAGTTCATTAAGTATGCTGAGGTTTCCAGTCCCAGTTTTGCTCTCTTTATATGTGAAAAAAAATTGGTATTAATTGGTAGGTTGTAAGGAAATAGAAAATTTCCTTGTTCTTTGAATGTATCTGTCGGTTGCCACAAGAAGTTCCAGGATTAGCGCTTGCACCATCTGAACACTGAGAAGAGCATCATTATACCACAGGTCTTGCACCATCCACAACGGCATAGGTGTTGTGGCTTTTATGGGCAGCTCTTGAGTGTCATTTTACCGGAGAGAAGGGAAAACACTGCCACCCTCAAGTTGACCCTGCCCATGGCTCTACGCCTCCTCAGGGCTGGAGCGGAAAGACCACGCAATGGCACAGTGTAGGCTCTCAGGGAGGGCAGACAGAGTCAAAGAGGGCAGAAGGATGTGCTGCCGCTGAGTGAAGGCTACACGCAGAGCCAGACAGCACAAGTCAAAGCTCGAAGCCACTGTGTGGATACTGGTAGCAGCCTGTGGTTATTGTGGTTTGGCATAATGGAGTGCTGGTCTATGACCCATCGTTATACAGCTAATGACCCTGCTGCAGAATGGGCTTTGTTCTTTGTGACCTGGCGAAAGTGAAGGAGAGGAGTGAGGAATTCCTAATATTCTATTTTTCTTGTAGGAGGATAGAGAGTTTTTATTAAAATTTCTCCCTGTGGCCCTGCTGGGAAGATGCTGAAGACTTTGCAGTGTCCACAGAAGAAGACAGAAGAATTTGCAGTCTCCCCAGCTGCACTTTCCCGGAAGATTTTCAAATGCTGAGCAAGAAACCCCAGAAACTGTCATCATTGGTGATGAAATGAGACTCAAAGACAAAAAATGATAAGGAGTTGGTTTTCAGCTCATGCATGTACTTTGCTGTCTAAGCAGAGAGGCTCTGGGGGTTTTCACCTCTCAGGTATACATTAATAAAGGAAACAAGGCTCAGGCACTGGCCTCGGATTGTCTACACCGCTGAATTGCGGAAGAGGTCCCAATAAGTAGAAGACTTCTCCCTAGCCAAGGACTACTGCCCCACCAGGTACAGTGCACAGAGGAGCACAAAAGGTAGTTGGAGAAGGGTCTGCAGAACCCAGGTCTCCAGCACAGTGCTGGAGTTAAGTCCTGTCTTAGACTTGATGGGTACCATGCGAGGTTGAGATTTTTTAAGGTCTGGGGGGGGCGTTGAGATTGATGTTTCTGCTACCCAGTGGGTACCTCCTAGAAATCCTCCTTCTTCATCTCCAGGGCTTTTAACTACAGGGATGAAGGAGTGAGTAGGAAAGCAAGACACAGCTTAAATCTGCTTGTTGATATCCTGAAACCACATAAAAAGTCTCACCTAGTCTTGAAAGCAAACCACCTTCTTCAGGAAAATCACTGCAGAGATGTTAGGTATTTAACCAACCGCAAACGGATATGGCTTCGGGACTGGAAAGGGAAGGCATAGGGGCAAACGACCACCTTAGTCGCAGGTAAAATCTCTGCCATGTCTACAAGAGAGTTAACTTTGGCTCATGTGGCTTAGTCACTTCGTTGTTGAGAGTGAATCTCAATTTGACCTCCTGAAATTGAATATTCACTTTAGCCTAGATTTGCAAAGCTATTTGTTAATGCGCACATACAGAGCTGTTTTCTCCAGGGTTTTAAAGAAAAAACTCATTTCAATGTAAAATTCACAGGATCAAATTGAAATTTATTTTGAGAAGAGTTAACATTACTGATTTTCAGGCTCAGACAATCACTTCCATGTCAGATTGTAATTACACCTTTTTGTGCATCAGCTGCATGCATGGTATGGAAAAAAATGTAAGATAATGCTGTTTCTTTCAGCTACAGAAAGGACCTTTGTACTGTCCTTCTTTGGAAATCCCCCACAATGAAAGGAAAGAAGTGATTTAGTTCAATCAGTCTGCCAGTATAAGGCAACGCATTAATTGCATAAAGATATTTGTCTTACCCAAAGTTTTGCTTGATTTTTACTCGCAATGGTCTGCGAGGTGTTTGCATAGCGTTTTCTTTTCCCTGCAGCAGTTTTCCCTGCCATAAAAATCTTGCTTCTGTTAAATAGCAGCATTACAATATTGCAGTGCTGACCTTAATGGTTTACAACATTCAGCTAAAGAGCTGAATGAGTCTCTAAAATAAAGGTAAAACACACACAGTAAAAATCTGCCTCAGGAGAATCAAAGCCTCAGAAGAAGATTGACAGCTGTGATGTAATTTCAACCCTTTTTTATACCTCCATAAGGTCGTACCCGGCCACGTGGGTGTGCGGAGAGTTGGAGGATTGCAAGAGCCCGGTGTAGGATTGGGGCAGGCAGGGATTTGGCCCCAGAGAAGGTCCCATCACTGACCGGTGGCAGCTGGCTATGGAAGCACAACCTGATTCCTCACTGGTGGAGCATCTCTACGCTTGAGTGCAGAGCAGAGCGCAAAGCACTACCTAATCGGGAAGGGCGATGTCTTCTGCTCGCTTCGCCCCAGTGTACAAGGCTACGTAAGTTGCAGGAAAATGGAGAACTAAATATCATAGCTTTAATGTTATTTAATATTTTATTAGGTTAAATGGACACACATTTTGTACTTTGTAAAATACTCAGCAGAGACTGGCTATTCTGGTACAGCATTTAAAGGACAAGACAATGGGGCTCGTATCAAGATTTTGCCAACTGCAAGATATTCCCAGTAATCAAGAGGTTGGAGGGTTTTGTTTCCAGCTCTGGTGGAAGCAAACAGTTTGTCGGTGAACCATATTGTTATTTTGGTGTTACAGACCCCAAAAATGATGCTCACCCAGCTGCTCCCCTCAAATCTGGCAGGAGACTCTGCACTGTCCAGCCACATGGTGCAACTTGTGAAGCCACCAGCTGTTCCCTGCCTGGAGAGAGATATCAGGACCTCGACAGCGGATGCTGGGGACACAAAATACCAAGTGATTACATGGTCACGGGTGTGCTAGAAAAGATACGCGAGCCCACACCCCAGGGGGCTGAAATCCCCCAAACACTTATTGGTGAAGCCCTGCAGGAGGGAGTTAGAAATTTAGGCAAATCTTTATAATATTTACTGTAAATTCAAAAGGAGATGATCCACAGTGCTCTTTGGATAAACTCTTCACAGCACAGAAAATTTGGCCCACTAGCCATTGGAAAGATGGGAATGCTTGTAGGAACCTAGAGGATCTCGGGAACAGAAACACTGCAATGTTGACTGTGACCCCCTCTTTACAAGCCCTCATTTTAATATTAGCACAGCAGGCCAAGGAGTCAACAAGAGTTAATTTGTCCTTCCAACAAATTAAATCTTAAGAGCTGTCATTTTTATCAAATGGCAGAGAATCCGCATCATCGTACAGACAAATTCTAGTCCTTCCGCAGCGGCTGAGCATCAAAAAAAAAAAAGCAGAGCTTGATCCCGGGACAGCTCAGTCAACAGTACTCTTTCCAGTGGATCCACAGGGTTTGGGCAAGGACACGTAATTACAACCCCAGCCCACTGAAACTGAGTGAAAAATGTTCCAAACGGGCTTCCTGTCTCCTCCAGAAAGTCTTTCACAAGATGGCAATGGTGACCAACGCTGTTTCCCTTTGCTACCGCACCTTTAGAGAGTCGCCTGTAATTCATGGTGAAAAACAACAATAATATTGCTTTACATAGGAAGATAAAAGCCTTCCTTTGCAGCAATGAAACTCAGATGTCTTGAGCAATGTGTGTAGCTTAAGGGGTTTTTTTTGACAGTGCAATATTGTATATAATAACAATTACCAATGACCTCTATTAGGTTGTCCAGTCTCATTAAGGCCAATGCATTTGGTACCTGCCACTGCCAATTTGCCTCAACAGAGGTTTTATTCAGTGGATATGATAGAGCTGTAAAGCAATCTTTTTTCATTTAAATAGTTTAATTGAGGAATGCTATCAGATGTTTCAAAATTTAATGTATACAACAATTTGCTTCCCCTATCTCTTTTCAGAGTTTAGTTTGGAGAAAATGACATCTGATTCTTATAGAAAGAAAGCAATTACATTTTGGAGCCTGCCTGCCCGTATTGCATATGTTTTTAAGCATAAAAAGAAATTCTTAATATGTAATTGTCAGGTAATAAAAAGGAAAATATTTTACTTTGCATTTATGAAGTAATTTTTCAAAAGCATAAGGGAATTGCATGTTAACGTTTTTCGTTTATTACCACACTCCTAATGCTGCACTGTTTTCACAAGTTTAGATTAAAAAAAAAACCCACAGATCTGATGCTCACGTATTAGTATGATAATACCCTATAAAGTAATTAGGACAGGGGAAACCGCAAAGCTTCGTCGGTTCTGATAAGCCTACACCCACTCCAGGGCATCCTCAGAAACCCACCGGGAGTTTCTCCACCAACTTCTATGGGCCCCAACTCTTAACTTAATCTTCTAAGAAACTTCAGTCCCAGCTCATCCATCTCATAATCGGTTTTCTCCACCTTTTCTCCTACTTCGCCTGGAGTACGAGCCCCGCAGACCGAGGCAGCGCCTTGACGCTTGGCTCTCCTTTGCAGAGGGGACACATAGTTCTGTGCCTGTGTCTCTACATAGAATCATAGAATGTGTTGGGTTGGAAGGGACCTTTAAAGGCCATCTGGTCCAACCCCCCTGCAGTGAGCAGGGACATCTTCCACTAGATCAGGTTGCTCAGAGCCTCATCAAGCCTGGCCTTGAATGTCTCCAGGGATGGGGCCTCCACCACCTCTCTGGGCAACCTGGGCCAGCGTCTCACCACCCTCATTGTAAAGAACTTCTTCCTAATGTCTAATCTAAACCTGCCCTGCTCTAGTTTAAACCATTGCCCTTCATCCTATGGCTACATGCCCTTGCAAACAGCCCCTCCCCAGCTTTCCTGTAGGCCCCCTCCAGGTACTTCAGGTACATGGAGGTGAGGACTGGAGAGACACCCCTATAACGTTCACACTCCTCTGGCCACGGACCATTTCCACCCCTAACTTCAAACTGGACCATTTGTTCCAATAGACCGTGTTGTGTGGAAAGGGGCAAAGCAGTTTTGGCAGAAGATAAACCCCCTTGCGTTCTAACACTCCTCACTGAGGTGGGAGGCTAGGTGCGGCTAGGTTTAAATTCTGAGTGATGCCCAGTTCAGCACTATCAGCCCAATCGCGTTTAGTATGTATTAAACTATTATGATTTGGATACACTGATAGTGGACTGCACCTTCAGTCTAGTCGTGCTCATGAACTAGCACGGCCACTCTCGAGTCCTTGGTCGCGTTCAATGAGAAACCAAAATGACTAGCTACTTAAACAGTGCGGTTTATTTAAACAACAGATATACAGGTTCTTAGGATTGCCGGTGATAAAGACACTGTCTGCAAAGCACGTGCAAATGAAAGTATTGTTACATATATAAAACGCGCGACAAAGTTATAAACGATACAGCCTGGCTATAAATGTAGGAAAAAGATTCTCTAGAGAAATTTCTAAGTTTCC
>VWZL01005320.1:82351-120443 GCA_013396915.1 Stercorarius parasiticus | reverse complement strand
AAGGGAAGGGAAGGGAAGGGAAGGGAAGGGAAGGGAAGGGAAGGGAAGGGAAGGGAAGGGAAGGGAACTCTCATCTTTGCCTTCAGCCAGCCCATGTGGTCTCAGGGACCCCCTGGAGCTTGGGCCATCTCCGTCTGCTCTCAGCTCTCGCCCCACGCAGAGTAGTGCCAGCTGTGCCAAGAGCTCTCGTGTGCTACTGTAGTCAACGACTCAACAAGGGGAAAACCACGCCCTTTTTTTGGAGTGCCTTTGGAAAGAGAGCACTCCATGCACAGAGAGAGGACCTGAGCTGGCAGCGCTAGAACTAAAATAACCTGTTTTCCACTGACCTGGGGACGTATGGGCAGCAATTGCTAAGATAACCTACTCTGTCCCTGCTATTCCCTGTAGGTCAGCATTTGCCTATCAGTAGTGTCACAATACTATAAAAACCCTTCAGAAAACCCTGTGAGTTTTATTCAGAACCATGCATCCAAATCCAGCTGAACAGATGAGGTGCCCACACCATCCCCAGGCGCTCTGAGGAGGGTCTCCGCTGAAAAGACTATCAAAGCCCTGGAGCAGGTTGCCCAGAGAACTGATGGATCTCCAACACTGGTTACCAAATGCCTCGCAGGCATGGTTTAGGTCTAGCTCATCTCACCTTAGGTCAAGGGCAAGCATTAAATGATTTTCTAGGGTTCCTTCCAGCTGTATTTCCCGTACTTCTATAACTTCAAGCAGGAGAGACAAGAGAGCAGCCAGGGGAGGTATCAACCTGGGTAGACACACGGCCAGCAGCATCAGACGGGCACAATGGCTGTTTTATAGACTTGCTGGTACCTCCTGACTTAGTGCCACTTAGTGCGAGATTAATGCCATGTGAATGCAGCTCATGTCCCCAGCTGGGATTTCCTACAACCTACTGCTGATGCTTTGCTGGCAGCAAGAGCAACAAGCTTTCAGTTTACTGTTGGAGGTCAAGGTAAAGTGATTTCAATTAGAAGAGGATCACGTAGGTCTCAATCCAATGCAGGCAGGTTGTGTAACACTGGCAGCGTGAAGAGGAGAGTCGTTTATTCATTTCTTTGCTGCATGGTTTGGGATTTCATTTTCCCTCCCTGTTTTTACAGCCTTCCTTGTCCCTTTCACCGTTCAAAGCGTAATGCAAAAATGCATTAGGGTTCTTTAGTTCCTTTGCTGTCGTCAGGCCGTTGTTTGCTCTGCCCCAATCACCCCAGTAATTAGCAATAATGAACTGGAGGAGAAGGGAGGAAGCAAAGATGGAAAACGAATACTCAGCTGACCGGCTTCTTCCCCCTGTGGTGTTTGCTTGTGTGTCACGCAGCTGCATTTCAAAACCCCACGTATTTACATGCCTCTGAGAGGAAGGGCATGTGTTTGCTGCCCCGTTCAAAACCGAGCACGTATTTACATGCTTTGCTGAATTGGGGCCATATACCCTTCTTTTTCCTTGACACTGCGGGCAACCCTTCGTTTCTGCTGGTCAAACAAAACAGAACACCAAAAAAAAAAAAAAAAAAGACCGGGGAAAGAAAATGTATTTATTAAATGGTTCTATAAATAAAAGAGCTGGGAAGATATAGGAGGCTCTGATCTCTGAGGGGTGATGGCAAAGTGCTACTGATAAAGTGGCTACGATTCAGATCAATAGCAAACAAGACAGGCAGGTGAATTTCCCCTTTGATCTTCATTCCCCCTGCAGCCCAAGTCGGTCTGACTGCGCCACACAAATTACTGCTTTGTGCAGGGGAAAAGCAGTTTGCTCGGCTTTTTGCTTATTGCACAAGTGGATTGGATGGCAAATGATAAGTGTCGCTTGTTATCATTTCAAAAAGCCGCTGGAAAATGGTGGCTCCAGCACTTCAACTTGATGTGTCAACATTTTTCGTGTCAGCGGGGTATTGCGGGGTTGATACATAGATCAGTGCTAAATGGTCTTAATAAAAAAAGATTAAATCTGGAAGAAGGAAATAAAGCTCAGGGCAGGGTTCATCTGTAAAGCTATAAATATCCGGTAGGGAAATTTGAGGGGGCAAAATAGTGATGATGGGAGATGATGCTTTGCAAGCCAGACCCGTGCTTTTGGCTTCAAATCTGCGTTGCAACTTGCACTGCCCTACTACTGACTTAGGGAAAATCGCGTCAGCTTTTTGCCTTATTTTCTCCAGCAAGCAGAGCAGGCAAGGCTGAGAAGAGCTTTCCAAACTTACCAAAGGAGGTGACTTGTGACCCTCAGTGCCTGGAAGTCGGCAGTGTGGATGGAGACCGGTTGTCAACATCAAAGTGAGCTCGAGCTAGATCCCCCGCTGGAAGCCACTTTTCTGAAGCTTTGGGGAGCTACACTGAAGAGGTTTGAACTTTTCATGGAAAAAATGGGTGCTATCATTCCCGTGAAGAGCTGGTGAGTGTTTTTTGCCTTCAGCTTTTCCCCTCAGTGTCAAGGGCAGGAGGGACACTGAGCAGGCCTAACCTTACTCCATGCTGGCAGGTTCCCTACAGGAATTGAAAGATAAATCAGATTGTAGATGCAACATATGCAAGGTTGCGAGGTTGGATGCCCACCTGAGCCCTTGAGCCCGGACGGGGAGTGGCATGAAGGTGATGCCCAGAGGTTTGGCTTTTCTGCAGCACATAACTGGGGGAGCTCTCATCTCGGACAAGGAAGCCATTAGGGATGGGGAGAGGTTTACAAGCCATATGGACTACCTTCCATACGGAAAATCCATCCCTGTGGTCCGCAGAACAAAGTGAGCCTCGTTGGGTGTTTATTATTCCTGGACTGTAGCGGATGGGGCCTCATCCACAGGGCAAAGCTGTTAAACCATAAAATATTGGCTTCCCATATGTTGTCATTTTTATCACAACAGCCCGGTCTGTTGCAGGCAGAACTTCCCTCTGACAGGACTGACAGTTTCTTAAAAACTAAATAATGATCTTGCAGCTTCTATGCCCTCTACTGCTGTTCAACTTCCCAGCCAGCTGTTTTAATTGTTTTAAAATTAAGTGTACACCATGGAGATCTGTGGGTAGTTGAAACTTGGAATGTGCTTTTGACTGGGGCTAATGAGTCAGTGATATCCATTCAGACGGATGCCACCCTACGGGCTTCTGAGCAATCACGGGACAATCTCCCACTTGGTTTCACGTCATTTTTGAGCTGGTTGTGCCTTCTTTCCTTTATAAATCCCAGGTATCCGAGGGACCCTTGCAGGACTGTGGATAGCTTTTCAGTAGAGGAACAAGTACGATTAATGGAAAACAAATCACATTTCCCAGATATCACGTACTGCACGTGAACACAGCTGCCATTCATTCATCATCAAATCATGTGTCTTTCATATCAGTCCTTTTCTTGTTGTATTCCCTGCATTCACATCTAGTAGCCACAGCAGCTGGGCTTTTTCACCTCTGTATTTCTTAGAGTTTTGTACTGATTACACTTATAAGTAAGAGACCAAGCGGATCACTCAAAGCCACCTCCCGTTAACAGCGGTAAGGAGAGCAGCAAACTTTACAGGGAACAAAATCCAGCCAGAGAACTGGTGAAAGGACAAATTCATCTTTTCCTCCCTGGAGCACACAACTGCATCTTGCAGGGTAAAATCCAGATGTAACTAAAGTAACCCCAGACCCCAGCAGGGAATGGTGCAGCCCCTATGTTCCCATGTGCCCCATGGACCATCTTAACACAACTATTCTCTTGTTCCACACGATCCCTTCCAGGGGTTTTTAAATCTCTTTGCTGAGTTGATGAGAGGAGAAATTCAAATGGAGAATCAAGCACAACTCAAATCTTCAGAGAACTGGCAACAACAGCTATGACAGTTACCCCACCTGAGATAACATGAAGCTGGGGGAAACTGAGGGCTATAGTCATTGCTGCTGGAGGTGTGCAAGACCTGAGGACATCGGCCCATTTACCTTTACCCTTTGCGGTGTCCAGGAATTAGCTGGAGAGCAGACTCCCATTGTTCTCAGCAAAGACACGGGTTTCTTTGAGGGTGTCTCAGATTTCAGCTAGGCTGGAGAAACCCAAGTCATGGGCCGGTGTTTTTCCACTGCCAGCTGAGGGATCAGGATCTGACTCAGCTTCTAGCTGGAGCTCCTCACTTAGATGTCAAAAGTGTGGTGGGGTAATGCTGGGCCATTGTACCAGTGTATGCAAACAAGGCAGAAGTCCTTGAGGAGTTCAAGGAGCTCCAAGAGGTAGTGCGGCAGGTGGCCTAGAGTAAGGCTGCAGATGGAGGGATCCTGGGACAGGTTTTAACATCAGGGAAGAAGCTGCCATGGTGTACATGGATCTTGCAGGGATGAATTATACTGCATGCAGCAGTGTTGAAGATATGACCAACGTAGGCCACCAAGCAGCTCAGACTGTGATGCATTTATGGAGAAATATCGGCTTACTTGAAACCTATGGGGATTTTGCCATGGATTTCAGTAGGAGCATGACTTCATTCTCGATCTTTGCAGTTTGCACCTTCCACACTAAGAATCAACCTTCTGTGTTAATTGCTGGTGGTAATGTATGGGGGAATGGAGCTGGAGTTACTTGGTATCACCATAAAAAGGGGAGCTGATGCTGGAACTTTAAAACTGTGCCAGTGAAAAGCTGATTTTTAATCAACCCTTCTGAATATGCATATTACAGGTAGAGTATTACATTAATGGTACTTCTATTATATGGTGTGCAATGCCAGTCTACATGAGTAAGAATGGAAGGAGCTTTTTATTCCGTTCAATTTTAATCAAATTCTACAGAGCAGCATTTCTATGGCCTATTTAAAATTTAAACAAAGGCAGAATAGCTCCCTCTGTATCTATACCCTCTTACTATTGTCGCAAGAAAAGAACAAGTAAAAGCTCAAAGAAGCCCTTACAATCCCATTGACACTGGCCAGATGCAAGCTGTACAGATATTTTAACCTCACTAAATAACTGTTTGAAATGTCTTTGCCTTCTATTTTGGGGTTCTAAAGAGCCTGATGAAATGATACCTGGAGAAAGTGGCCAGTCCTATTGTTTGGGAGAGATCTCTGTGGTTTCTTAATAGCAATTTTGAATACTAAGCATTTGCCCTGCTGCCTGTTGTGAGATTCTCAAAAATCTGCTCCAAAGCAAAAGAGACAAAAGAGAATGAATGAAATCAAATTGAGTTGTAGCAGGGGACAGATGGGACCCACTCACTAATGTAACCTGGCCTATTCATGATATTCTCTTCCCTGCAGAACAAGGTTCTAGTACTTGGAACTAAGATGGAAATGATGTATAGTCCCCAGGATCTGCTTTACACTGAAGTTTGGACTCTATGAGGGATGTGTTTAAATGGAAAAAGGGAGTGGTTTAATTTTTTTTTTAATTATTTCTCTTTTCCGTTGAAACCTGGTAACTCACACTCAAAGTTTGTCGTAGGAACAGGGCTGCTCTTCTCAATGGCAAAGCTTTCTTGGATGTACTCAGAGGTGAAGTTATAAACATACTATGTGCCTCCCCAGTGTGGGAAGCACAGATGTGAAAAGCAGTAAGTTTTTCTCTCTCTTTTGGGGAGAAGGATGCTCAGATGTGGGACAGAACCAGGATCTGGAGCTGTGCTTCTGCTTTCCTGCTAATTTCCTATGCCTTCTGGGTATATCGTGACCGTGGTCACAACTTTCACAGCTTATTTCTCAAGGATAGAGAAAGTTTTGAAAGCTACAGTAGAAGGCTTGAGAGCTATTTATTATATTCTTCTGAAAATTGTATGGTGCTTAGTTATCATAGCTCCTGAGCTCTGTACAGCTGTCTAACAGTATTGGGTTAAGTAAACAGTTTTCACAAAGAACTTAATTAAATTTCTGAACTTGTTGCCCCAGGATATTTTGGAGGCTAAAAGTTCAAATGGGTTTAAAAAGAGAGTAAATAAATTCACGGAGGGAAAGTACTTCTGTGGTTACTGTATCAGTAGTCCAGATGCACTCTCAACTCAAGCAGTCCCTTGACAGCTCCTTGCCAGAAACTTGAAGGAGATGCCAAAGGAAGAAACACTCTCTAGACCTCCTCTTCTGGACTCCTTCCCTAAGCATCCATTATTTCCCACTGGCAGAGAGAAAGCACAGAGCTAACTGGATTTCTTAACCCTGCCAGATAAGCTTTGGGCACATCTTCTGAAAACTGCTACTTCAGGGGTCAATATCTAACAGGGTTATAAGTAGCTGCAATCTGGATCTCACCAAGCTCTCTCTGCCTATTGTGTAGTGTCAGACCCTCTATTTATTCACCTAAGACAGAAGTAAAAAAGTTGAAATCTGATGACTGATCCCACTGACATAAGCAAACACTTCAATGGCCAGTAGTCAATTTGGCGTGTGGAAAATCGTTGCTCTTTTCCAAGGCATATGCTTCTTGTTAGATGATTGTTGCTGCTGAGCAAGTTGGCTTTTACTAATAGCACCAACTGTTGACATCCAAAATTAAAGCTTTCCTTTCTCAGCTATGGTCTTTGAGACTGCAGTTTGTGGCCAGTAGTAATATGGATGCCATCAGCCAAAGTCTTTGTTTGCACCCATTTTACCCCTACGCAGGGCATGGGGATGTGGTTGTGCTTTTATCCTGCGACCCTCCCCAGGCTACAAACCTGCAGGTCTATGCAAAGTAAAGAGTTCCACCCAGAATCTGTTGCAGCAGATTTTGCTTTTCATCTTAAGAGAATAAGTAGCTGGAACGTCCCATGCCTCCAGCTTCACCCATCTACATGCACTGGCCACTTGAAACAGACAGTCAGGAAAAGAGGCTTTGGAAAACATCAGATCTGCATGCCATCGCCTGGTCTGCCGCACGCTTCCCAGCAGCCCATATCGAGTTAGACACCAGTGGATCAAGCCAGAAGGTGATTTGTTGGCCATTAGGACTCTGTACACTCCCTGCTGCTGCCATCAAAGTGAGGGCATATACCCAAAGAGAAAGATGCATATAGTCACTCCGTGTGAGATATCATTTATGTCCTGACCCATACAGACTTCTCTATAAATCTCAATTAATACATTAAAATAGATAATCCTATCAGTCGAGTTTGATAGACAAGAATTTTTACATCCAGCTCCCATATGGGCTTTCACTGGGGTCCTCTGGACTCACCTTAGTGTAGCTTGGATTCACCCAGGCTGTGAATCAGCAATGAGCTTCCGAGGTCAGGAGGCTACAAGGAGACACCCGCTGGGAAGCATGGGGAGATCTGTCCATCCCCATGGTGGGTGGTGGGATCCCAAGCAGGTACCCCATACTCTGCCTGGCACTCAAGAATTGCACTGAAGTTTATTCCTGACACTCATAGCAAAGCCTGAAGGCTTGGCAAACCCGCGGAAGAGAAGTATCAGAGCACCAGCGGGCTTCATCAGGACGACCGTTCAGCAGCTAGCTGGAGCTAAATCAGGGTCTAGGAAATGAATGGAGGAGGTTTTTACATCAACTTGAATTGCAGAATGTCTCCTTGTCAACCATGCATCGTTTGCGATGCTCTGTCGCCCTTGGGCCTCATATTTAGCAGAGAAATCAAGCTGCTGGCCGCTGTTGGACAGCTGTAGAAGAGAGAATTTCAATTTCAAAAGAGCCTGATTTTTCCATTTCCTGATGACCCTCCCAGAGAAAAAAAAAAAAACAAAACAGAACCTACACACAACGTATTGCATTTAATCAAACTTATGCAGTAGAGGGTGGGTTGGTTTGTTTGTTTGATTTCGTACTTCCATATTCCACCCATGGAGAAATCTTGCTGGTAGGGAGGATAAACAAACAACCAACCAAACAACCCAACCACTGGGCCTCTAGGAGCCGTTGTTATTTATTTCCACAATTAGCAGTCGAGTTCTGGTGCTGTGCCCAGAGAACTCCTCTCATTTTTCAGCGTGTCACTCTGTGCGCAATATGCTTTTAGGAATTGAGGATTAAGGCGGCTGATTGTGGGTGGTTTATGAAACTTTTTATGGGAAGCCATATAGCCAAACCTTTAGAGAATCAGACCATCATTTTAATGGGCTTATGTTGTGTACAAGACGTGTTCAGTAAGATTTTCGCACAGTACAGAGCGTCTTGATAGAGAACTTGGATTAATCAGGGATGCTGTTGCCAGTTGAGGCTGTGGGTTGTTTTCTGAATTAGCAACAAGCTATGAGCAGTGCTGAGAACAGCCTGGGGGCAGCTGCCCTTCCTCCTTAAAGATGCTGAAATGGTCGGATTCCAGCAGAGAAACATCTACAGATCTCTTTTTGAAATAAGCTTAATATAGACTCGCTTTGGCAAGTGCCTGGAATATAGAGTTAGAGCGGAGAAGGCAACTCTGCTCATCAGAGATGGTCTCTCTGAAGTCCAGTGCCACCGGGATACTCGGCAGGACAGCACCGGGAAGAGGTCATCCCGGTCAGAAAACCTGTTTGCGTTGTATTCATCCATATGAAAACCACACCCATATATTTCCTAGCAGGAAAAAAAAGAAAAAAAAAAATACAGGTTCTCAGCACCTTCCAGGGTTCGGTCAAATATTTCAGCTGTGACAGAGGGATGAGTATTTAAGGCATGGATCTACAGTGTAGCATTCAGATTTACCAGAGATGTCATCCCCTTCCAGGGTTGTTAAAGGTATTGATTAATTGCCTATTGTTAAAGTTATGGATTGATGAAGCTGTGATATAAATACTGGCACCATCAGCTACTCCGTACAGTTTTTAACCTGAGCACTCAAGTGTTTTATCTCTTTTTGTATTTGTAAACCAAGGGAGTTTCAGGCCAAATTCCCACCGTGCCCTTGCCCCCGATTGCTGATTCCTCTTTTAGATGTAAGACCCCTTTAAGCACCATTTTGCGATAAGGAATTCACAAAGAAACATCATCTCTGTACTGTGCTGCAGGTGCTGGGACTATCTTGATGCCCATTTTCTCTTTCGGATAGTACTGGAGCATTTGAAGATCAGCTCTTAATGTGCAACCAGAGAATCACCCACCTTTCAGGATGAGCGAAGAGTAAAAGAGGGAAACCAGGAGTCATCTTCCCAGGATGAACAAAGCAGCCAATTTTCTGGATGGTGCTGAGCCTTCAAATACACCTGAGGCCTGAAGCCCCGATGAACCCTGCTACAAATCCTATAAAGAAAAAAAATCATTTTTATTGAGTGCTGCCTACTTTCAACAACTTTATTGATACGTTTGAACGGAATCCTGAAAAACATTTCCCAGACCCTTCAAGGTCAATCCACCATCAACATTACCAAAGTGTTGCAAGACACTCCATGTTGATTAACTGCCATCCTATTTAATTAGTGCTCGAGTGGCACTTCATCCTGCTTATTGTCAGAAATCCCTTTATCTTGCTATTTGCATTGCAGAGTTTTTAATTAGGATATGTGTAGGGAATCTCTTAATGATCTCATGTCTGAACAACCATCCAAGCTGTGCAGAGGGTTGATCAGTTGTCTCTGTCTCTCCAGAGAGTGCTTTGCCACGCCGGGAGAAGAGAAACCTGGATTTCCTCAGCTGAGGCATCGGGAGCGTGAGGCTGCTTTGAGACCATCTCGGCTTGTCAGAGACGTATCTAAGTGGGATACATCCAACAGTTTGGGCACTACTGCCCAAGGTGTCACCCTTTTCCTAGGAAGCATCATTTTTTCCTACTGCCCAACCCCAAACCTTCCCAGTTACAACTTGTTGCCCCATTCATCGTGACGGACAACTCTTTGGAATAACCTTTCAAGTAGCCGTAACCCTCAGTTTGATTTCCCCTTTAAATTCCTCTTTGCTGGACCAAACAAGCACATTAGTTCAAGCCCTCCTTGCAGCCGCGTGCCTCAGGCTGACCGCCTTGGGGACTTCACAGTGAACTGATTTCTCAACATCCTTCTTGAAGATAAGAAACCTTAGAAAGGGTAAGGGGCAGTTACAGAGAGATATTGAAAGAAAAATAATTGTAGGAAGGTGATCCCCTGTTATCAAGAAACGGGGGAATCCTTGGCTGGTCTTAGCCACCTCTATGTCAGAAAAACGTGGTTATTTAGATTTCTCCTCCAGCCAGCGAAGAGAGGCAATCTCCTTAGAGACCTGTTCCTTCCTTCATCTTAGACATCCTCTCCAAGCAGCTGAATCACCGGCTTGCAGTGGGAGGGAGCCATGACTGCTAGATCCAGAGCAAACCTGGATTAGGACCCGCCGCAAAGAGCGAAGGGAAAATAAAATGCATTTCTGGGGCAAAGAGAGAGGTGCAAAGGCATCAACAGAAGTAAGAAGGCAACCCTCCATTTCCCAAGCGTCCCTAATGACCTGAAGAGCAGCAAAGTTGGGCCAACACAGCTGGCAATAACTTTACAACTGCATGTGCTGACCTCTTAGATACACACATTGTTTTAGCATCAGGGACTGCTCCATCCACCTCATAATTCAATAGCCAGAGGTGAAACCAAGACAGCCCTCATGCACCCAGCTGGGATATTGAACTACAAGGAGGTTAAATGATCAGATCCCGTCCGCACCAGAAAGCTGTGTCAGAGCACTCTTAAGAGGAGAAAAATCCTCTTTGTTGGCATCAGTAAGCCCTTCCTTCTTCTTCTTGGGTTCCTGTGCTGACCACCCAGAGTTGTTAAGGCTTGTAAAGATGAAAGAGGATTGCTGGAAGACCCTACCAAATCATAACTGGGCAGTTCAACGGCAGATGAGAAAGACAGGCAGTGTGTAGGTAATGCACACCGGAAGGAAAACGGTTTAAACTACTAGTACATGCTGATGGGTTCTGAACTAGTCGTAACTCACAGGGACAAGATTTAGGCATTGCTACTGACAGCTCAATGCGCAGCAGAGGTCAAAAAAGTAAATAAGGCGTTAGGCTGTGCTAGGAGGGGAGAGAGAATCAAGAGCAAACATAAGGCTGCGGCTGTGCTGCACGCACAACTGATTGAGCCTGGGCTTTAAATGCAGCTTTTATTTCCTTGCCAACTGGCCCAAAATTGGGGCTGTCCAGAGCAGGATGGTAAAGAGAGACTGTCAACACCACGGGGACTTCAGGAATGGGGGGACTTTGAAGGAAATGTCAGTCAACCAAAGGCTGAGCTCAGCACACGTACATCAGAGTAAACAGCTAACGGTCCTTGTCCAGAGAACGCCCCACATACAGACCACAGGTTCTGGGTGTAGAAGTTTCTGCCTCAAGGTAACAAGGGAAAATGTTGAAAACATTTGGACTCTGAAGTCAGGGGCTCCTTGTTTTGCTGGAAAACTCCCTCCACATCCTCAGAGAGGCGGTCCAGGCACTCCACCTGCTCACAAAGTGAAAAGGGGATGGCGGGGGGCTTTAAATCTCCAGGAAAATAGTTTTACTTTTGTCTGTTCATGGGGCCGTTGTATTCTTTTAGGTATTGACAGAAGGAAGCAAAAAGCCTGTAACTATTAAATATTCTAAATAAATTATCAAGTTTCTTCTCTCTGCTTTGAGTTTCCTTCGTATGGAACAACATCCTGCAGTCTGCAGCACTAAAGGGTGAACCACAAAAGAGTTCACTGGGGAGGGAAATGAAAGGGTCAAATTTTTGTGTGCTCATTTTCCTTCATCTCATAAATGAAAACAAAAGTCGAGTGATGGGCCTGCACAAATTAAACGAGGAGCTTTCACCGATGAGCTTCAATTCGTATTTTATTTACAAACCAAAATGCTCTTGGAGCTGTACAAGAACAACAGCAAAGCTTCTGCCCAGGGATTTTTGCTCTTCATGAAAGAAATTACTCTGCAAAACCAACTGTGGGTCTGGGGCCATCCAGGGAAGAAAGTGCAGAGGTAAGAAGTGGTTATCAAGTTATTTTGGCCCTTGAACCTAAAAATTGTTCTGTGTCAGCCAACAGGCCTGGGAGCATCCATAGGTTGCGTGGATTATTTTGGATTATTTCTTTCTCCTTTTCCCTGGGTACCGCCTAATCACAATCGTTTCTACTGAAGTCAGAAATTACCACCCCAGCAAACCTGGTGTTCACCTTGCTTCTGCAGAGCACCCGGGCAGGTTTCAGTCCTGCTGGTTGAGCGATGCCTAAATGAAGTCGAATTCATGATTCGGGAAGAGCAGGAACGGCGCCACAATTCCCATCGCCTCCCATTTCCCAGGAATCTGGCAGAACCCACCCCACCTCGCTCAGCCGAGCACATTCAGCTGGCTCCTTCCTGCGCTGCTTTATTGCCCTCCTTTGTGCTCAGGCTGCATGACGCCACCGCGGGTTGTAAATTCACCGGACATGGGTTTAGCATCTCGATTGTCTTTGGAGAAAGGCAGGAAAAAACCCACCGGCACCTCTCCGAGCTGCAACCAGGTGCACCTGGATCAATACTGTAGCAGCCTTGGATGGGATTCGCCCCGGCCACCCCGTTTGCCGGCTCCCTTGATCCCCATCAGGGCTGATGAGCTGCTGTAGCCGGGGCTCTCGTGGAGAATCGAAATGCATCAACGAGAAGTAGAGTGGATCCCAAGTAATTAAATGTATAAATTAATTCTCCCCTTAAGATACGTTCCTCTCCCATTATTAGGTTTGTCCCGGAGGAAATCCTTGGAGGATCTTCATAAAAGTACCACTACTTCAAATATTGTCTTTTCTAAAGCTTTTCTTTCTTTCTTTCTTTTTTTTTTTTTTTTTAGGCTTGGTGCCTGCAGCCTGCAATTAAAATAAGTGATATGAAGGTGTCTTTAAAACAGAGATCTATGGAAAATGAAAGGATTGTCTGTCAAAGGGTGAAAAATGAAAAATAGCAGTCTCAGATCTCTGAATGGATGAGTGGGGAAAATTCCTGTCTGTCCTAGTACCCAAAGGGATAAAACCCAATGATAGCTTCTCAACTGCTTAGCAGATAATGCATGTGCTGTTTTGATGCTAGTAATGTGTTTTTTACTTCTTTCTATCTGGGAGGAACGAATCAAATATGAGAAGTGCTGGGACATGATTTTCAACCCATTGCCTTTGATTAAGTGCTTTAACATGTGAGTCCAGAGACTTGCAATAATACTAATGGGGCATAAAGCACTATAAACAGGACGGGCCTACTTTTGTCCAAATGCCATTATCCTGGAATAAAAAAGAACAGCAAATGTAATATGTCCAGTGCTAACCTTTTTTTGACAGGAAATTTTCTCTCCTACGTGCACGCCATAAATTATGCTGCATTTTGCCAGAACCATGAGCGATTGCTTAATTTCGAGTGAAGGAGTGTTTGCTAAGCTTGAACCACTTAGCTCAGTGCAATATTTAGCTGTGAAATTACGATGGTGTGAAGCAAAACACGGATGCAAACGGCAGGCCGGCTGGGCTGAAATCAAATTTCTTTTCACATGGGGTTTGGGAAATGGAGGTAAAGACCTGTGGATAAATATTGAGGAGAGTCGTTTGTTGTTCAGCGATTTTAAATACAGTGAAAAAGCCACCTGGAAATCCAAACCACCCATTTGCCCAGAAGATACAAGGGAAATCGGAAACTTTGCCTAAGTTTGTTTTGGAAAGACGTGAGGTGACATCCTCCAGTGAGGGCAGGATGCTCCAGCGCAGCTCTTCGGGCTCGGCTCCATGTCACTTCTAACTTTGTGCTAGGTTTTATTGCTCTCAGCAAGTTGCAGATTGTCCAACTGTTCTGTCATTTATTGTAAACGGTTGAAAGAAAAAAAAAAAAAAAAAAAAAAAAAAGAAGGAAGAAGAAGGGCAAAAAAAAATTCCACGACTCTATAACGTAGTCCTTGGTGTAAATCAAACATTCCCTGTCATGTTGATAGCTTGTGTTAGTCTAATGTATTTTATATTACTCAAAAGCATTGAAACCCTGCAGCTTTCTTCATATAGGCCATTATGCGGTTATCATTAAATTGTCTTGCAAAGAACATTATCGGTAATTATAGCAGACACTAAAATCAAATGATCAGACTGGGACCTTTAACACCAAGAGGAACCATTAGAAGTTAATCAAATAAAAGGATGAGAATAATTATGTTAGGATTAAGCAGTAATATGCCAGAAGTTATATACTTTGCTGACTATATATCTTTACTCCCAGCTTCCTGCCTCTCCTCCCGTTTGATGCTTTTTATATAATACTTTGGCACAGAATGTAAATGACAGTATTTTTGTGTGTCACAAATGGGGCTTTAGGGTTCAAACGAGGTTCATGTCTAAATGGCACAAAAAGCAGCACTATGTAATGAGGAAGATAAAAATAATAGTCGCGTGTATGTGTGTATGGATAATATATATAAAAGTGCAAAGCTGAAAAAAAAAAAAAATCCATCGGTCAATGAAGCATAAAGCGGCGATAAAAATAGTTGCAACAGGAGGTGAAACCACACGGCTATTGGTTTGCTACTCGGCGTTGCTTTGCTGTTTTTAAGCGACAGTGTTTCTGCTGCTCGTCTTCCAGCAAGCCACAAGAAATCCCCTTGCACAGCAAAAAATTGCTCCCGTTGTCCCTAACGTTATTCTCTAGAGTAAAAACCTCTGTATCAAATTCACTCTTGGTGTTTGCGTGAGCCTAGAAGCGGTGACAGTGTTGAATTTGTTGAGAAAACCCAGAAAAGGGGCTAAGGAGGTTGCCCCAAGAAAAGCAGGTCGATTGTTAAATAACCTTCGAAGCTAAAATTAAGATCCTTGTAAATTTTTGCTTGGGAATGCTGATAAATCTGGTACTGAAGAGGTAAGAGTGTGAACCTCTCACCTACGGTAGGAACCCAAGAGGTAGGGTCATTCCTTCATTAACAGGAGAAAGCAATTATAGCCCCGGGCTCCTTGTGTGTTGTTACCTGTCCCTGCAGGGCCCAGGACCCTGGTGACAATGCACCGGTGCATCCCGGACCCATCCCCACAGATGAAAAACAAAGCAGTGACACAAAACCCAGGGGGAACCTGGAGTTTGTGATTTTTCACCATGTCCTTCCCACATGGAAACAAGGCCTCGGCCTTAAATCCTTCTACTTCTGTTAGCAAATTTTGCTTTTTACTGCCTTTCTCTTAGATATGGTTTCATTGAGGATTGTTAGGCTTGAAATCTAATTGGATGAGACAGCTGGTATTGGAGCCAGGGCATCATCTCACTCTTGTGGAGCTTCAAATCTAACTTTACTCCTGTTTAATGAGTACGGAGTAAAGCCAAATGATAGTCAGAGACCTGGTCATGAAGCCTCTTGCACATGCTGAGATGGAAACCACCACCTGCCTGGCTGGCATCATGGCAGAGTATGGGCTACCGAGGGTCCATCTGCCCCCCGTGCCTTCATAGCCACAGCAAGAGCCGGGGTTCTGGTCGTGGGTCTGCAGAGTCTTAAAAACACAAAATACTTGTTTTTTTCTATCAAGCAGGCATGGTTGAGGGCAATTCCTCTTCCTTCTGGCCCAAGCACATCAGTCCCAGCTGGAAGGACACCTTCCCGGAGGGATTTTCTGCTCATGTTTGCTTCACTGTTTGGCAGTTGGATTACTGAGCCCTTTTTTATTTGGATCTCATGGCAGTATTACGGTAAGGTAGTAAAATGGGCAGGTATTTGGGGGAAGTTTGAGGGAAACCTCAAACTTTGCATGTATTGAGTACACCAAGACGAAACCACGGTGCTCCATAGCTCTATGGGTATAAAATAAATAAACCTTCAGAGTATTTATGCATTAAAATTTGATGTCTCATGTGAGGGCCATATTTATCATTTGGATGCCTCATGGATGCCACTCAAGACCATGCACGTTAAGCAGTTTCAATACGGACTGGCTTTCCACGCAATATGCAAACCAGCAGCATGCCCAAAGTCAAGTGCTGACGTTAGCTTTTCTGAAAAAAAAAAAACCAAACAAACCAGGAATCATCTTTTTTTTTTTTTATCCTCCCAAGATCTAGGGGGAAAAATTAGTATTTTGGGAATGGGAACCTGAAGTGGAGAGCGGGGACTGTTCACTGTTAGCTACAAATTATTTCTTGTATATTTTTTGGAGACATTAAAAGCTAAGCAAAAAATTAATTTGGAATCAGTCAAAACGTTCATGCCATAATGAAACATTCTCTTTCTTATTGTTAAACCTTTTCAAACACAAGCTATTAGGAAAATTTCAAAACTGAATTTACTCTAAAAACAAAATATTGAAGTGTTTTAATCTAGATTTTTCACCTAAGAGAATTTTTTTTCTGTCTTAAGCTATTCTACAAATGAAATACAGATCAACCCAGACTGCTTTCCTAAAAAAAAAAAAAAATTTGGATAAAAAAGTACAAAAGCCTTCATCTTCAGTCACTGCGGCAGATAAAATCCAAGAACACTTACAATTTAAAAATTCAGCAGATCCCTTAAAATAAGTTTGAGACCCCAAAATGGTGTGTCTTGGCTGGCCTGTCTTCGTAAGGTGTTGAGGTGAAACATCTCATCTGAAAGCTCTAAAGGTCCTTAGAGCACCCAACCTCCCAAAGGTTATGAGAGACAGTAGTTGATGGAAAAATGCTGTGTAGTGAGGAAAAGAAGTCTGAGTTTTGGGTAGAAAGTGTGCTCTGATTTCGGGTTCTCAGGTGGACTGTGGAAAAACTTCAGAAGAGGATCTTAAAATCTCCTTTACTAGAAAAGTAAATCTCCTTTACTAGGCAAAACCAAGCTGGACAGGGCATTAGAAAACATCTTTCAGGAGCATTTTATTTCCCCTAGATCCATTTTTTTATTATTATTCTTTCGCACCGCAGCAGATTTGCGAAACGAACCCCTCTCTTTATGAGACCGTTGGTCTTTGCTGCCCCTGAATTTTACAAATGAATAAATCATTTAGTGATTATCACTTACGGGTTATAATTTGGTGATGTCCGTGATGCTTTTACCAGCAACGCTTTCCCCATTTCATCCAGTGCAGGCCCGGCAACCCACAGGTGTCCAAGAGGATAATTTTGGTAAGTTTTTCCTTTTCCAAAGGGCTATAGGACAGTTTTTCATTATACTTGGCAAACAGGCTACGCCAGCTGTAAGTTAGATGCATGTTGATCAGGAAGAGGAAAGTGGATCTTTTCCTACGTCCAAGGGATTTTAGACTGGCTGGAGCTTTATGGTGAAAATCTGAAGATGATGGAAAAACCACCATCGCAAGGGCTGGAGAAGTTTGCCGTAGTTGGAGAGCTCTGTTTCTCCATCTCTGTTTCTCCAGGTGAGCGACTGGTGCCCTTGCTGCCCCTTCTCTCCCTCATTTGCTTCCCTTTTTTCAGCAGATGACACAATCAGACAAAGGGTGGTATTGAAGGTCCCCAGGCAATCCCCTCTCCGAGCAAGGAGAGAAGGGCTGGAAGCACGGAGCCAGGTTTGAGCTCAGCCTGAGAAAACTTTCTCTGATTAGATTATTAAATAATTTATTCTGGTAAAAAGTACTTCAAAATCAGCTTTCAATTTTAGGGCAAATGTGGATTCCTTCCCCAATCCTATGTCAGTTTAAAGCCCAGGACTTTTTTGGACATGTGGGGTCGATGTTATGTAAAGAACATGTATGTGGGTTGCAGGGTTTGTTTACACTTTGAGATATTGTTCTAAAGAGATGCTCTTATTTTTGATTGGGGGTCTTATGACCATTACCCTGACCACAAGGTGAAGATCAATTCTCCAAACAAACATTTCCCTTTCTTTCTTTCTCTTTCTTGCTCATTTTTGAAGGTGCACGTGATCTGCTGTTGATTTCCATGATTCTTCAGGCTCACCGCTTCAGGGCAACAGTACCGGGATAGAGGCAGGGATAGGGGGATGCAGGAATGGGGGATGAAGGGACACGGGCCCATCTACCCAGCAGGCACAAAGTTCTGCTACAGGACAGTCACTTTGTTGCATCTTCAGTCCTGAAATGATGGTGAGGAAACAACTGATGCTTCAAGAATCAACGCCAAAAGCCTCCGATGAGTGACAACTCTGAAATGCAAAAAAGCAGATCAATTAGGCATATGCATGCTATATGTCACATAGATCCATGAATGTTCATTCTACTGCCTTAAAACTATGTTAGATCAGAACAGAAATTTAACTATCAGAGACAAAGTCATATGGACATGTGTGTTCCTACACCGGCTGTGCCAGCACATTATACTAACGGGGCAGCAAAGATCTCCCCGTTAAATTTGCTGAGACAAGACTGCAACAAGACGTTCCTTCTAATATCTCATAATTTGATTTTGTGACCTATTGTGTTGATTCAGAGATTTCAACCCAGCACTGCACTGATTGAATTTTCATTGTGATATTAATTTACTAGTTGCCTCTTCCAGCTCTCGGAGTTGATAAAACTGGAGTAAATCAGCCCTGCAAAGTGCTAGCTGAAGTGTAGGAAAGCTTCATGGGGTCTGCCAGGCTTGGAAAAAACACACTATCTGCCACCATCCAAGCTGGCCACCAAGACCAGACCATTAAAATGGCAGTGACCAGTTTGTCCATACCAGCACCTCTGAGCTGTGGCAACAGTAGCATTGCTTCGGTGACAGGCCAGGGCCCTGTGGTTGGCGAATAGGGTGTCCACCTTCACATCCACCTCCTGCTGCCACCTCAGCCTTGGGTGAGTGTCCCCCGCAAAGGGGGATTGGATGGTCCATGGGACCAGCCAAGGGTTTCCATCAGCTTCACCCAGGGCTTCTTGGGGAGGCTGCAGGAAAGGGAGAGCAATTGCCTCTCCCCACGCGTGAAGTCTTTAATGAGCTGGACTTGGCCCTCTCGTTAGACCCTTTAAAGTAACTTTACGGAGGGATAAAACCAAAGGGCCTTTCAGAAGTCCCAAAAAGTGAATCTACTGGAGGAAACAAACTCATTTTACTGCTTTTCACAAAACCACATCTGGTTTCATTCTTTGCCAACGTAAGCAGTTATTACTTCTTCATTAGAGCTTTCACTTTACTATGAGAAACATGCTGCTATTACAGAGGGAACCATATGCAAAGTGACCTTCTTCCAGGCTCTATACATGGAACATACACCCCTCCTTTCCAAAACTTTCCATCTTAGAAATGATTTAAAGGATTCCCAGCACTCAGCAACTCAAATCCGGTTCGCTCTTCCCTTTCCTCTGGATTTTATTGAACCACCTGGGATTATTATAGGAAAGACGATTGCAGTTTTTAGGAATTAATTGGTATAGAATGAAGAGTAATGGAAAAAAAATGGCCACGTATATTCATTCTGAATTTAAAATCAAGTTGTTTCTACTTAGACCCTGTTTATGGCCCTTTCTCTTAGTTATTCTAATGAATTTTAATTTACTGGCGGGGTGGTTTGGTGGAGCGAGGAGTTTACTGGCAGGAGTGTTGGATGGAATTGAAAAGAGTGTAATTTAATGTGTTACCCACAGACATTCGCCAATGAAAGCGAGTTAAAATGTTTTGTCCCCCAAACTGGAAAGCCAAATTCCTGGTGTGACTTCCCTGTCCCACCCTGCCCTTCGGCTTTCACATGTAATACACGCCAGTGAGCTGGTTGTGAACCAGACCCAAACCCAGAGTTACTTGCAAAAGTTATCTGGCAAATAACTTAAAGGAATTTATTGATTTGAGGAAACTGCAATCTGTGCTTGGACAATCCAAGAGCAGAAAAGATCTGAATTTGGCAAGGAAATTAATCATCGTAAATTATTGGCCCAGCTGTACTATTAACATTAATAACGCTCCCAAATTAATTAACCAGAAAACTCTTGTTATTAACAAATAATCAAACCCTCAGTCAGTGTCCTTCCAAAATATTAGGCGTTTGCCTCACAGTGGCTGCTTTGGTGGGTTTATTAATCTGGTGGGAAAATAAGAGACCGGGGCCTTCTCTAGACACGGTGTTAGTGCAGTCATTAGCTGAGAAATACCCCTTTGCTACCTCAGAGCTGAAGATATTTGGAAGTGCAGTCATTAGGCCCCCTGCGACCAGGAGAGCTTAAACTCTGACCCAGCAAGCATTTATGCTGTGTTTTTAACATGTAGCTAAATGTGAAGGAGATGCTTTAGTGCTTTCTTGTGCAAAGTCATAGATTATTAAAGTTGGTCGCTAGGATTGTTCTGGTGACAATGAAGTATCTGCTGGAAAATTAAGTAGGACCTGCANAGGGGAAAGGGAAGGGGAAAGGGAAGGGGAAAGGGAAGGGGAAAGGGAAGGGGAAAGGGAAGGGGAAAGGGAAGACAAGGCAAGGCGGGAAGGGTTGAGTTCACAGCTACTCACATTCTCTCTTCCATGTCTTTCTGAGTCCCTTTTCTAGTGGTTGCTGAAACCCAATGACCTTTTTATTTTGACTTTCGGGCAGTCTTTGACACCACAAAGTGGATGTAATTGGCAGAGGGCCTGAAAAAATGTGGAGTCAAACATTTTCAATGACGTGAGAGCAAAGATGAATTTGTCTGCTCATATTTAGGTGTCAAAAGTATCTCTCTGGATTCTTCTGCTACAAGAATGTGCCCAAACCCTTTTTCAGCGTTAGCAAGACTCCCTCCTTGCTAGGTATATTTTTAATAACAAGCACAGGCAATTCATGATGCATTAAGAGAGTGTGTGAATGATCCTTTACTTCTTTAATGCCCATGAAAATTGTCCCACTTGCCTCATGGCAGCATTTTGGCATCTTTGGCCAGTGACATAAAGATGTGCCAGTTCTGATATTTGTCTTGGAGAGAAGGTCAAGACACGCAAGACGTAAAATCCCACGGAGATAGCTGTCACTGTAGGGACCCTACATCGACACTTTACCCTGAAGCATGATGCTCCCTCACCACGCAGGACAAGAGGAAATAAATCCCACCATCAGTGACAGCGTGAATAGAGGGCAGTGAGTCCTTCTGAACCTTGGGAAAATCCTGACAAAAACCAGCTACAAACAAAGTAAAAGGCAAAAAGATCCAATTAAAAGACCAGCATTGCAAAGAGCATTTCAGCAAGTCCCCGATGACAGTGTTTCTGTCTTTAAAAAAACACTGTGTTTGCAACAAGCAGTAGAGATTTTGTTGTACTCTATAAACCGAGCTGTTAGTTTAGCTTTAAAACCTGAAATATCCACTTTTCTTGTGGCCGGCCAAAAAGAATGGCCATTAAAATGCTCCAAAGAAAGGCATGCTAAAATGAAATTTGTCTACAGAAGGTGGGAGAGTTTCCTAATCATGTTTCAGATGACTTTTTTCTTCTCATCCAGATGGATGTCTTCTTTCAAACCCTGATGGCCAGAGAAATGAAAGGTACCTTTCACCATTAAGTAACTATTGAAGTTTTACCTTGCTAAATTATTTGTTAGTTGTAACTAACATAAAAATTGCCCTGTCAGACAATGGCTTTAAAAAGTGTAATATTTTGTTTTATTTAGCAACTACTTGGGAAAATTTAGCACCGAGCCAGAAAGGTTGCAGAGCAAGTAGCACTTCATAAATTGCTTGAGCCCTAATCAATACATATTGTCATCTAGTCAAGTCCTCCTAGCAGATTTTTCTTTGCCCTGCCTCAAAAGCGTATTTTATGAGGTTGTTACCAGCTTGTGCTGCAAGGCCTGGCCTAATGAATCTGTCACTGGCACTATTGATTGACATGCCAGTGTAAGTGAGACATGTGATTCCGATTGACTTCCTAATTACTGCTGCTGTGATGTCTCACCAACTGGTAAGGCCAGAGGTTAATAGTTTTGATGTTCAGCCATTGCTGGCTCTGGAAGCTGGAGTTAAACCAGCTCGTTGGAAGTCAATATCTGAATCAAGTTCTCAAGGCTACTTTCGAAGCTGATCAATTAAGCCATCCTTGTTCCCCCTCTTGTTGCCTGACAAGAGTTTGATGAGTGGGAACCTCTAAAGCTGGCGGTTTAAGGTAGAGCAGGAAGGTTGGTGAGATTTAAACGCAGGCGGCGGCAGGAGCGGTGTGTCAGTGGGGGCTGTATTTCTGACAGCAGCGAGCCAGGATCCCGCTCTTTCTTCCTGGTAGAGGGAGCAGGACTCAGATTTCCAAGAGCACCTGGGTCACCCAAATGTACTCATCACATGGACATTGTTTGGGCTGTTCATACAAGCCGGGCAACAATAGTCGGACCCTCCTGCCCATCTGTTCTCCCCTGCAGAAGGAGGATAATGATGGGTCACCCTCTGCGTTTGGACAGCCCCCAACTGGGAAACGGTCCTGGCCCAGAATTAGGCAGGAGAACCCCAGCCTTCATTTTTAAAATGTGTTTCTAACCTTCATTTCTGAGAAAATGACCCCAAAATAGGGCAGTGTAACTGTGATGCCTGCCTGAGTGCCCAGACTCCCTGGGAAGACAGCTCAGGAAGGCGTGAGCTGCTCTGGATGTCTGTCCAGAGCCCAGGGCCTCTTGAGATGCTTTTTGAGATGCCACAGGATCTAGGGATTTCGTTGTCGCTCAAGCAACAAAATGAAACAGCTGCACCAAACTAAAGGACCACATGGCCAAGTACTCTGCCTCCGACAATCGCTCTTGGCTAAAGCTCAGACAAGTATAGGAACACGGCAAGTACAAATCCATTTCCATCAAGTATATTCTGTGAATTTCCAGTGTAGGGACTTCCCAAGATGAAAGCGGTCGATCTGTATCAATGGCCTTCGTGGATTTCTCTTCCATGAATTTGTTTCATTGCATTCTGAAACCACCTCTCAGCATCCACCGCATCTGTTGGTGATAAGCTGTGGAGCCCACCACGTGCAGTAGGAGGGATGTACCTCCTTTGGCTTTATACACCTCTGGCTCCACACTCACCTCTTTTGTGGAATTTTCTGGACCTTGTGTGAAGCCATTCTTCTCTCAGACAACCTTTCCCATCTTTTTTCTACATTTTCCTTTAGGGGATGGGGAGGCCAGAAAGGCATGGTGCAGTTGTAGCATTAATTCATACACTGACATAACATTCCTGGCTTGTTCTTCACTCCTTCTTAGTAATTATCAGCAGTCAGGTTGCTTTTCTGCACGTAACCAAGCAGTGAGCTTACAATTTCTCAGAAGGATCTGTTGAAACTCCGCATTCCCTTTCCTCATGGTAATAGACAATTCAGAGTCCATGTGTGTGCATTACTTTGCATTTAGTAGCGTTGAACTTCATCGTCAATTTTATTTTCCAGTCACTCAACCCTGAGCCTTCTGCAAATCTCAGCAGGCAGCTTTTGTTTTTACTACCCTGAATAATTCAATAGTATCACTGAGCTTTGTCATCTCACTATCCACGCTCCTTCCTGGGTTATTTATGAATATGCTGAACAGCATGGATCTTACTACAGACACATACATGATTCCATGGGTGGTTTGTGAAAGGTATTTCTAGGCTCTATTTCCTAGGGTTTTTCCCCCACCTAGTTATTAATTGATTAAAGGTCCTACCCTTCTGGCTGCTCTACAAGCTTCCAGGGTGGGATGTCATAGAAAACTTACCTATCTATTATCAGATTACCTTTTTCCATAGGCTTAACAAGACCTTCAAAGAGCTCTAACAGATTTATAAGCTCGGCTTCACTTTATGAAGGATAGGTTGAGTCTTCTTCATTGTATATTTACCACGTGTGCCCTGAGGATCATCTTCATCATTACTAAGCAAATCTAACAATTTGCTTAGTACAAACCTCAGCCTTACGGGCGCTGTCAGTCCACAGACACCCTTGAGAACAGCGTGTGTGTGCAGGAGTCACGCTGACCTCGTGATACCACAGATAATAGTGACCGATTTCATGCCCAAGTTCCTCTACAGCTCAGAGGAGATCATCATCCCATCCCGGTAACTACTGTATTCACTTTACCAAGCCGCTCTACATCTCTCCTAACAAAACATCAATCTCTGGCTGATCTTCTTCTGAACCCCAAAAACCAGACTTTACAAGTGTAGGCTGCTCCCTGGGCTTCTTTGTACTGAAAATAGATGTGAAAAAAATCGCTTAGTTTCTGCGCTGGGGCCCTATCTTCTCTAAATATCCCCATTGCATGGTGAACATCTGAAGTCCCTGGTGGGGTCTACTGGAACCTACCAAGCTGGAAATCCCTGAAGGCTGAGAAAGGGTGCTGGGGAAGTGTCACTGAACACTCTGCTATGCTTTCCTAGACATGTGGTATCAGCTGCTGTTAGAAGCAGGGTACTAGGCTAGAGGGAACTTTACTTTGACAGTGCAATTGTTCTTGTGCTGTAATTGCCCTACAAACTCTCTGCAGGCTCCCACCTCTGATTTATTACCAATGTTTGCACTTTCAGCAATTTTTTCCTCAAAATCTTTTTTCTTTTTTTTTTTTTTCCTGTCCTGTTCTCTTTTTAGATTTAAGGTGCCAGAATTTTTGTTTCCTGTTTTCTTTTAGTTGGACGTACCTTCAGCTTTTGAAGGACACCCCCTGACTCCTCATAGTCTCCTTTGAGCTATTGCTGACTCACGTCAGATTTGCATGGGGGTCTTTCTAAAGTCTGCTGTGAGCTGGGATAGAGATTTACTGTTAGCCTCTAACATATTTAATTAACTCCGCTACCTTAGCAGCCTTTTAACCCTTCTTCTTGGCTCTTCTGGGCTTCACTGTCACAAGGCTGTCCCACTTTTATGTAAGTCCCTCTTTCTAAAATGGAACAACGCTGGTGCTCATGCTGAGGCTTCACGGTTGGTTTGTCAGCATGCCCCATCTCACGCCCGATCTAGTTGCCTGTTTTAAAGCGCAGTGTTTAAATGGGAGTTTATTTGCTTGGATTTACCCTCCTCGTTCTTGAATTTTGCCAGCTTCGTGCCTGTCGTGCACGTGCCTGTCGTGCCTTCGTGCCAGCTGTCTCTCTGAAGAGGCTGAGAGAGTGATGTTTTCGTGAAGACCATGGGCCTTTCCTCCCAAAACAGCACTGCACCAGCACCTCTCATGTGTCCTATGCTGTTGGCACTCCGTGGGCTGGGACACCAGAGCCACCCAAAACCAGTCCATCGGGGACTTTCCTGTGGTGTCCTTGAGCTGGGAGCACAATCCCCATGCCAACCTTAATGTCTGAGAAATTAATCTTGCCCCATTACAAGCCAATTGGCTGCAGCCAGCAGGATCTTCACCTCTGAAGCGCCCATGGATGGCGTGGGGCAGGTGGAGGTCCATCCAAGCTTGGCTTTCTCTGAATGGGCACCTTATAGAGAGAGAAATGTCATGACTTGCCTAAGTCTCTGGGCTGGGCTGGTCTCCTAGCAGTAAATGCTGAGACGTAATTTAGGGGCCTAGTACTAATGTTTTTATTTAAAGGATCTGGTCTATATGGCAAGTTTTTAGTGGAAATTAGTCCTGCAATCTTCATTACCTTGGGATAGACCTCTGCCATTTCACTGTAACCGAAGTTACTGAAAAAGGCTGGGCAAGATTTGTGATTGATTACACTCCGTGTTATATTAGACAACATAGATCAACCTGCCAATATGAATTTCTCAGACGTCAAAAATACCAGGTAAGAAAAAAAAGATCATATGAGAGGGGGAAAAAAAAAAATCATTAGACAATCAGGGACAGCAATAATTCACCCATATCTATGCACTGTGTACAAATAATGCCCAGGGGAATTAGCCATACTTATCACTTTGTCAAATGTCTGTTGCCAGCAGATAGTGCTGGGTTTCTCATCCGTCACTGCTTGTTTCCTGCAACGTTTCTGAAAATGATGACGAACAAGAGGGTTTGAATGGAATTCTGCATCTTAAATGGTTAATTAAGGACAATCTGAATATACGCGCTCTGTTACCAAATTAACTTCAAAATATGTGTTTTAAATACACTATGTAACGCTTCTCAAGGAATTCAGACTTTCTCGATAGTCTTAATTGCAATTTGAAAGACCTCTTGGCTGCATCAGGGAAAGATAACCAAAGACAGATCATCTCTTGCAGACTATTTGTCACTGCCTCCTGCCCTCTGCCAGCAGAACTGCTCTCGCGATGACCCCCATGTCCCTGTCCGCTACAGGGGCATCTCTGCCAGCACCATGGCTTCAACAAGGGGCTGCAGCTCAGAGCTGCCAGCGGGAACTGGGGACCAGCCCCATGCTTGGGGACACCGGAGAGACTGGGGACCCAGCCCTGCCTGCCTACAGGGGGCGAGGACCTCAACTCATGTGCCCTGGCCCCAGTGACCAAGTGTTCAAGGAGCCCGATGCTGGCAGGATTTGGCTTTTCTGAATGGCAAAGTGGCCACCACTGGGTTTTTAGACCTGTCACAGGAGGGCAGCCATGGAATTGTGATTGCAGTATGCAAACCCAATGCGGAGGGAGGGGTGTCAGGACCCCATCTCCCTCCTTCCAGGCGGGGATTCAAAGCTGCCCTGGTCCTGGGGAGCGCTCATCAGCTCAGGGCCACGGTGACACTCGAAGCTCTATGCAATATGACTGCTTTCAAAAAAAAAAAAAAAAAAAAAAAAGAAAAAAAAAGCACTCTTTGTGAAATAAGAAACTTAATTACTTCCAAAACAATTAATTAATTAATTAATTAATTAAGCCTCTTGTCGCCCCTGCAAGGTAGGAAGTGATTATTCTACCCATTTTACACAGAGGGAAAACCTCACCGTTAAGTGACTTGCCAGAGGCAAAAGCATCGAAGGCGAAATCCGCATCCCAGGGCCAGCACCCCCAGGCCTGGCTGCAGACCAGCCCGACTTGCTTAGGCACCACTTGTCCCCATCACTCCGAGACGACAATGTGCCCAGGCAACTTAAGTCCCTGCTCTGATCCCCAAAGGAGAACCCCAGAGTCATTCTGCCAAAGCCCAGACCATGCTATGGTCAAGCTGGATCCCAATGAGCCTGGTGCTGCTACATTTAGCACCCAAGGGTGTGCTGCTAAACCCCTGAGGGATCCAGCTGCTGTGCCCCAGAGCGGGACAATCCCAGGCAGCAGTGGAGTTTCAATGGGGAAAGACCAGGTTGCTCCAAGCCCCATCCAACCTGGCCTTCAACACCTCCAGGCATGGGGCAGCCACAGCTTCTCTGGGCAACCTGGGCCAGGGGCTCACCACCCTCACAGCAAACAATTTCTTCCTCCGATCTCATCTCAATCTCCCCTCTTCCAGTTTAAAACCGTCCCCCCTCGTCCCATGGCTCCCCTCCCTGACCCAGAGTCCCTCCCCAGCTTTCCTGGAGCCCCTTTAGGGACTGGAAGGGGCTGGAAGGTCTCCCTGGAGCCTTCTCTTCTCCAGGCTGAACCCCCCCAGCTCTCTCAGCCTGTCCTCCCAGCAGAGGGGCTCCAGCCCTCCCAGCATCTCCGGGGCCTCCTCTGGCCCCGCTCCAACAGCTCCGTGTCCTTCTGCTGTTGGTGGCCCCAGAGCTGGAGGCAGCACTGCAGGGGGGTCTCATGAGAGCAGAGCAGAGGGGCAGAATCCCCCCCCTCACCCTGCTGGCCATGCTGGGGATGCAGCCCAGGCTGTGGGGAGAGTTTCTGGGCTGCCAGTGCATGTTACCATCTCATGCTGAGCTTCTCGCCCACCAACAACCCCACATCTTTCTTGAAGCCAGAGGGTGGTACTGGGTGGGAGTTCTGCCTCTCCTCCACAGTTTCCCAGATCAGCAAACTCCATACCATGCTTGCATGCAGCTATTTCTTAAGGAAACAAGTTTAAAATTGAAAAGTGAAATTTTTCCATTACCCCAAGGCTTCAGGAAATGAGGAGTTAACAACAAAAAACAAGTAACAGGAATAAATCCCGGTGCTCACGCTTTGCACACACAAGTGGAGCCTGAGCAAGGAAAAATCATACTTTTGGACCAAAAGTTTGCTCAAGTTATGACTGATGACCATGTCCATGCCTCTTAGTCGACACCACAGACCAAAGAAGTCCCGGGAAATCACGCAGATGTGCTCCAAGCCAGTGGCAAGCACAACCGCTGTGATTTAGCCCCTTGGGCCAGCAGACAAACCATGGCACAGAATGGGATGGTGCTGCAGGGTGGCTCAGGGATGGCCACAACATTGTCTTGACTCTGAACCTTTGGGAAGGAAACCCGAGCCAGCATCTCCGCTGGGGTCAGCCATGACACACACCTGGCCTCTGCGAGCACCAGGGTACGGGCAACCGCCAAGGGAGTAGACTAGGGGACAGGGCTGGACCTGTCCCTTTAGGGACCCTTCCAAAGAGCAGCATCACTGCTAGCTTGACCAGCTGAGCCTTTCCACCTCCACCTCTTTGTCTTAATACCATTTGTTGTGACCAGGCAAGGTCCCAAATTCTCTCCTAGGTCAAGAGGCCAGGAAACCAGGCCATGAAGGCTATATCTATACTGCTAAAATCAGCCTGCCTGGACCTTTCTCTGGCACAAATACCCTCATCTGTACTGTTACCCAGGGTGGCCAGCCCCAAATAGGCAGTCAGGGATGGTGCCTGGTCCAGGCTGTTCCCCAGAGCATCCCTGGGAGGTGGCTGGGAGAAGGCCATCTGCTCCCAGCCAAAACCACCTTCAGAGCAGGCTAATAATTTGGCTTACAGTGACATTCCAGTGCCCAGCAGTGACCTCTGGCACTCTTTAATTTCCTAGCCACAAGGTCTCAAAAGTCATAAAACCCAGCCTTCATCTGCCTGAAATGAGGTGGAGAGACCAGGATCCCTCACCTCTCAAACCCAAACTGCGGTCACTCCCGGGAATCTGTTATAATTCTGCTTTAATTGTTGCGAGAGCTTTCCAGAGGCAGCGCTGACGCTGATTTGGGTCTAAACCTCTCTCTCTCTCCATCTCAGGGTACCGCAGAAGTGGCGTCCACGAGACCAACATTTATAGTATTCCTCCGAGGGGTGAAATGTACCTACTGTAAAATACGCTCAGTTAATTCTGGTGCATCATTTGCGGGAGAGCCGCCTGGGGATCAGCGTGGGACATACAGATTTAGATCATTTCGCTCGAGTCAGGTGGTGCTTTGCTCCCAATTCCTGGCAAGTTAATTCTTACCTGGGATAATTATGCCTCTCTTCAATCTAGCCCAGCTTAACCCTTCGTATCCCGTGCACCTGCTAAGAGCACACCTGTGGCGATGGAGATACCAATTTGCCCAGGGCATTTGTGCCCATTGCCAGCCTCTGCTATAGATTTCCTTGATGACCTTGGGCAATACAATTAATTAATTCAGCTTGCTTGCTCCGTGATGCTCTCCGATGGGTAAAAGCAGCACAGTGTCAAAATCACACGCTCCTGAGGAATGATCTGTCCGTTTAAGGCAGACGTGCCACTTTATATCTGGTTTCTGATGAGATTCACCCCGTTGCCACTGCCGAAGCCCCAGCCCCTCCAGAACTGGGTCTTCTGAAAAGTGCTGTGGCATTATGTTGACGTGTCTCTGGCTCGTCCTGTGCAAGAATTAGAAATAAATAAAACAGGGACAGGGTCTGATCTCATCTTGGAGCTCCTCTTCGAGGAGGCACCAAGGGAGTACTAGCCAAGCTGTTCCCAATCCTGTTGCACCGTGGTGCCATATGCCAGAGCCGGTGACATAAGTTGTGCTCTGTATGGACATGATCTGAACCCAACCCAGGATTTTTCACGTGCAGAAATACAGGTTTTACATCCTGGGTTCCATCCTTCATCAAATCATCCCCACTTAATCCCACTGATTTAGCAGGTTCTGCCCAGAAGCCGGGGAGAGCACCTTCAGGTTTCCTGGCCTCTTACACAACCGCCGTACTCCAGGGTCCTCTTCTGTAGCCGAGACAAAAGAAATAACGTCTTGGATTCCAATAACCAATAAATTATTCTTGAAATGCCATAATTGCTCAGCTGCAGCTGCAAGAGCGACTAAGTACAGAACTTTAATAAAATATTATCGTTCAAATCAATTTGCTGCGAGTCTGCCTTGTTTTCTGCGTGGGGTGCTAAGCAGCAAATAGTAAGTACTGATCACTGCTTAGAGAGCCAAATAGCAAGATAAACCTGGAACCTGATTTTTCCCATTCGCACTTTTTTTTCTGAGCTTTTTGGCCGACGGCAGGGGCCGGATTCTGCTCTACATCTGCACAGTTGCACTCGTTTCCGTTTCGAAGGCATGGGAATGGCAGCTATTGCACATATAGGTTTACAAAGTAGCTTAGGCACTTAAGCAGATGATCATCTAGAGAGATTTACAGTAGTGACTTTCACAGGGGGAAAAGAGAAGGGAAGTGCCCAACTCCCATCAGGGTGAAAAATAAATACAAATAAATCCAAAGCAATGCTGCAACTGGCAGCTCTGGCAACAAGTTCAGAAAATGGCCACATCTGGACTGTTCCGGATCAAAAACTATTGAAGTCAATGAATTTTGCTCTGGATTTACAATGGTATTAGCTGAGATCAGAATCCGACCCTATAAATTTACTATTACTTCTAATCCCGGTGCCTCTGATCTTGCTGAGATATTTGCTAACTGCTGAGCAGCTTGCTTTATTGACACTGAAATAACATACCCGTGCCCTACTATTGTTAAACTCAGCTGGTTTTAAAAACCCATCATACTGTTTGTCATGACTGACCTTAACAAACTGGCCTGCTGTCCTTGGATCTATGGGCAAGAAAGTTGTCAAATGCCCCCTTTTTTGCAGTCTTCCACCAACACACACACACACAAAAAAAAAAAAAAAGAGGAGAAAAAATCAATTTCAATCAACATGGAGTGTAATATTATCAAATGTCAGATGCTGAGGCCGTGTGCTTTGAAAATTATCCTTGACAGCTTCTTGTCGACTTAATTAAGTGCTCAAAAAAAAAAAAAAAGAAGAAAAAAAGAGGCAAAATATCTCAATTGTCGGCTCCCTCTCTTTGTGCTTCAGAGGTTCTATTGACAGCTCTGAAAAAAAGATTGCCTTTGGGGGTTTTATTGATAGATCCTCGCCTGATATTGGAATGATTCCTGGGCAGATAAATCACATTTAGATTTGTTAGTAATTGAGGAGAATTGATTGAATAGTTAGGATGGTCCCAAAGGGAGGTACCTACTCCTCTTGCGTTCTGCAGAGGTTGTCATCAGATAAAGGACCTCTTTGGGCAGGATGCATAAAGGTCTAATTGTTTACATGATCAGGTATTGCTTCCTTCTAGCCCTCCCTCCCCAGCCTTTCCCAACTTTCGTGTGGGAAATGTCAAGACGACAAAGGGGAAGGCTGTAAATAAAGCAAAATGCGGGTGAAGGCGATCAGCACTCTTCATGACCTGGAAAGGCACTAACAGTTTTCAAATCATTAGTGGAATTGGGGTGTTAACAGCGTTGGGCTTTTATTTAAAAAAATCTGCAACGTTTATTTAAACAGCTATGCACTTTATTTATGCAGCAGTTTAATCATGGCTAACATTTTGAGCAGCCTGATCTAGTGGGAAGTGTCCCTGCCCATGGCAGGGGAGTTGGAGCTAGATCATCTTTAAGGTCCCTTCCAGCCTGAACCATTCTATGATTCTATGCTGAGTAGCTCTTTTTGAGTGATGGGAACCATGTGTGGGGCTGGGTACAAGCACGTTATGTCCCTTCCTCACTGGTGAGCTTCCCCAGAGCCTTGCATCCCACCAGCCTGGGCAAGCTGGTGGTCCCTGCATGGTCCCAGAAGGGAGCAGCATTGCCTGAAGCCCAGAGCAATGTGGGAAGATGCTGGAGCAATGTAGGGGGATGGTGGAGCAATGTGGAAGGATGCTAGAGTGACGTGCAGGGATGGTGGGGCAATGCAGGAGGATGCTGGAGCAATGCAGAGAGATGCTGGAACAATGTGGGGAGGTGCTGGAGCAGTGCAGGAGGCTGCTGGAGCAATGTGGGGAGATGCTGGAGCTATGCAGGGGGATGTCGGAGCAATGAGGGAGGATGCTGGACTAATGTGGGAGGATGCTGGAGCAATGCAGCAGAATGCCAGAACAATGCATAGTGTTGCTGGAGCAATGCGGGAGGATGCTGGAGCAACGCGGAGGGATGCTGAAGCAATGTGCTTCAGCATGCCAAGGCAATGCAGGGGGATGCCGGAGCAATGTGGGGGGACAGATGCTGCAAAGTCCCATCCTGCCCCAGCCTGAGTTTGCAGCAATTAGCTGAATGCTCTACGCAAGGCTTTCCCATGCTGCACGTCTCTTTCCATGCCTATCAGAGGGAGTGGAAAGGATGACTTTTTCCAGAGAGGGTTTTTACATTGACTAGAAAATGCTCTGAGTAAGAGGTAGTGGTAGTTTCATCATCGCTACCCATCCATTTTGAAAGATTTTATTTCCTTAAGATGGGGGAGATACACTGCAGTCAGCTCGGCACTTCAAGGACCAACAATTTATTTCGTTCACACCAACTAGAGACCCTCCATGAACCTTCTCTCTGTCCTAACTTTCGATAGCTGCTCAGGCAGGACCATGTTTCCCATACCCTCCATAGAGTGCAGGGTGCTCGGGATGATCAACGAGGTGTACCGTGCCACGGTTTTCCTCCAGGGACCCGTTTGGCAAAAACGGGTAATATTTGAGAATCAGTTTTTGAAATCTAAACTCGTTTCTGCAGGTTTCTACAAAAGGTTAAAATGGCTTAGTCAGCATTTCTCATCCTCTTTTCTTCCCTTTCCTCCAGCACTGAAGAAAGGGTAGAAAATTACAATTCAAAAAAATAAATTAAGGAAAAATAAACTAAAATATTTAATTTCTCTGTCTTCCCGTTTCATTAAAAATGAAAGACACTGACGGAAAGGAAGAGACAATTTCTTAACTCAAAGTAAAAGCCGTATTGGAATCACCATATATAAATTCTGAGAAGTGATGACGAGCTCTGAATTGACCGCCTGCAGCCTTGATCACGCTAACGTTTCAGCCCCGCTCATTGACAGCAAATGCCCATTGCTCAACCCAGTCACCGGGGACTTTTACAGAGGCTGCGGGAACCCAGTTCTTCGTTCTGCTCTGGGTCAAACCCATCACCTCCATCTACAGCTCTGCAACCCCATCCGCCCTCTGGGAATGGGCTATTGAAGTGCAAATGGGTCCAAACTAGCCATGAATAAATTTAGGCTGGAAATTAGAAGAAGGTTTCTAATTATCAGAGCTGTGAATATCTGAAATAGCCTCCTTTTAGAAGCGGAGGAGGGAAAGAGCCTCCGAACCAGATCAGTGATGGGGTGGTGGTCGTGAGCATTTTGGCAGGAGCCGCTGCCGTAACCAACAGAGCAAATTCTTCCTATTTGCCAGTAGTGGAAATGGTGTGTCTTCTTCTACACCTCCATGTGCCTTCAGATAGACCCTGTAACAATAATTAAGACCCTGGCCTCTCTCAAAGTTATTTTTTCAGGGTAAAAACTTCTGCTAATGTAGGATTTGAGGCTTCTGGGTTTTAGCCTTTATTAACTTCCATGGTTTCAGAGTCAGGTGGGGAGAGAAAGTGCCAGGGTAAGGAGTCTCTGGCACTTGTCTCTGTTCTCATTTTCCCTCTCTTTTCTTCACGTTTGCTCTCTTTTTCCCCTCCCAGCGATGGATATTCTGCTGCTACATAAAGGAACAGTTTCTAATTATGGTGGAAGGTGCTTTGGTGAAATTCATGGCAATGCTCAGCCCTCCAAATGCCGGAGTAATTTCAACATTCCCATTCTTATTCCAGGCACAAGTCTGCACACGTCAGCTGCTTTTCTAGCCAAAGCAAATACCTCAACTGAAGAAAAAAACCAATGACTCTTGATAGACATGAGAGACATCGGTTTGTTCCTTTGACCATGGCTTTCGATCGCGTCTTCTTTGCGTTGTGTGAAGTCCAAAAAGAGTTTAAATAGCCCGCAGACCCTGTACTACCTAGGCACCATTAGCGCTAAGAGAAAAGAAACGCACACGTGTACATATGTACACGTTTAGACAGGCAAACGTACGTGTGTACACACCGCACATGTACACACACACCCCCCCACGCACGAACAAGGACCTGCTGCCTTGTGAGAGGTTCTGGCTGCGGTCAAGGAAGCAGGTTTGGGCCCAAGATCTGGCACTGCCTGGATTTCCCAGAACCAAAACTGATGCGAGAAGTATTCATAAACACAGGTGAATCCAGATCAAAAATCAAAATTTTTCAAGTGGCACGTTTCTTTGTACCGCAGCAAAGGGAGTATTTCTTTTAAGCAGGTTCCTTTCCTCCCTTTGAGCCCTCCCCCCGCTCAAAGCTGTTGAATTGCCTTTTCTTCTTCCCTTTGCTCATTCCCATAGCGAGAGTGGAATTGATTTTTGATACTATCCATTTTGTTTGTCACAGATCGTCTTCCACTTCCCTCTGTGCGTTGCTGAAATATCCCCCACAAATGATTATTCCTATCACCGCGGTCGCCGCTTAGCCTGGGGCAGGGAATTCTCCCGCAGCAAAAAGTGGCCGCGTAATTGAAGGCAGAAAACACCAGTACCTGTAGCCTGAAAATGCTAATAAACTACCAGAGGTCCCAGGAAAGTTAAATATTGGGAGGGATGTCAGAGATGCGGTGTGATTAGTGGAACTGAACGACAAAGAGCACCCGCCTAAGGCGCCGGCACGGGGAGGATCAGTCTCCCTCTGTCATCCAAACATGCCATCCGCCTCCCGGGATGGGGTTTCCACCACAGCTGTGCTTACAGGGAGGCAATCAGAGCAGGAGGAGCATGCTCGTAGCGACACAGAGCTTGATTTTTCTGGCGACGGATTTGGGGGCTTAAGACTGCTGCGTTGATGCTATAAAGGATCCTGAGGTTTCCGCTGCACGGAAGGACTTACCTTAGACTTGGTGTTGGGATTTCAGTGACAGGGTTACGCAGGTGTCTCATTTCCATACCTGCTGCTTAACAAATACACCTAATTTTTGGTTATTCAGATTTTACATCCCTCTGAAGATTCCCAGTTTTCTTTAGAGACGTGCAAATATACGCACATACTGTATATCTGGACAGAAAGATGACGTATGAAAACATAGTCTCATGTGTTTATGCTAATTTGCTCCTAGGAGGTAGCCAATTTGCTACCTCCACAGGTAGAATTCTTCCCACACAAACAATTCCTTATGCACATATGTGAGTGCATGCATCTATTTATGTATAAGTGGAGATGCATGTATGTAATGGCTAGTATGCCCATAGGGGTAGCTTGGGGGGATTCTATACCTACGCTGTACGATTCTGTGTTAGGTTCGTTCTGTTACAGGTTGTTTGACCCCCGTGCAGTGCGGTTGCTTTGCTCGAGCGAAGACAGAACGCCACTTTACTAGATAAATATTCTCAATCCTCCCAAATCCTTTCCTATCCGTTCATCATTTAGGTGCTATTTTAGCCCTGGCTTGTTCCTAGCTTTGTACCCAGCGCGTGTACTTCTGCTCAGAGGTCTCTACATATACACACACATACGTGGCTATACGCACGCACAATATCTCCATGTGTATGAACACCGGTGCTGATACATGGTATACACACGCAAACTTACACGCACGCACACGTCTATCCGTCATTGAAAATAAGGAAGATTTCCTTCCAAGTGGTGTTTTCCCATGCAAACACGCTGCAGAATAAGGCACGGCTGATGATGGCACGAAGATCCAGCCCTGGGAACAGTCCCACAAAACCTGTGGGCTGTGCTTGTAGCTCAGCGTGTTCCGCATCAGCCGCTGCTAACCAGGGGTGGGATTTCCCCTCCCGATAAGTACTTGGTCTGCTGGACCTACCGCATGCGTAAAGCGATCTGATCAGATCGGGGTTTGAAGGCCCCGGCTCTGGATTTGGCAATGGTTGCTGCAGCAAGCAGACGCACGATGGTAACGCTGGTGTAAGAAATCTGTGTGAGAATGGTAGGGCAAGGATGAAAGAAGGGTACATTAATTGTGATTTCTACACATGCCTAGCAATCCCTAGCAATTAACTCCACTTTTCCCCCAGGGAAAAAGTAAGGTCCTTTTATGTTATTTTACCACCCTTTCTTTTCTTGCTCGCTTGATGCCTTTCTTTCCTTTAACGGAGTATCTCTAATCGTTGCCTTGCATCATTATCGTTATCTCTTATTACAATCTTTAGTTACGATGTCAAAGATGAGAAAAATGAGCTCAGTTTTCTGGCATCCTAACACGTATTGATTTTAACGGCAGCTGCCACGAGACCTTCACATATGATGGATTGCTCTTAGACTGATGCAAAAAATACCCACATGAATAAAAATATTTACCAAAGAGAATAACCAGTGATTGCATAACTGCATTTCGGACACATTTTCATATTGACCAACAGGCCAGGCAAGCTCAGGGAGTGATCTTAGCACATACTAACACCTTTCAGGATAAGAGGTTGCATTGAAGACCCTGTTTCAAATACTTATGTCGATAACGACCTTCTGGCTTCTTGGGGGCTTCCTTGAGCCTGCAAAATGAAATGCCCCAGTCTAAACACTGGACACCTCGCCCCTGCCAGCCCTCGCTGTTTTGAACACAGAGTCAACGGTTATGTCCTACTGGAGGAAAAGTAGAAGAAATATTTTGCGGGGAGCAACATCATGCATGAGCTCCTTGTGCCACGCTCCTTCACCCCATCCTGGAGGCATCAGATGGCACCTGGCCATAGGAGGTGGTCTACCCCCAACTATTGAGGAACTGGGGAGCGCTCAGTTGGTGCTGTGGGCAGCAGAAGAGGTTGGCATTCACAGCAGAACATCAAAGCTGCAAATGCAGACAAGCTTCTTTTTTATGAGCCTTTTCTCAAAGGCTTCGATCCCACAAGCGTCATGTGAACGTACTTATTCCTGTGCAAAGTCTTACTTTAGTAACCCACGGACTCACACACGTGCGAGGTGGCAACCCAAGGACAACAAGGTCCTTGGCCCCTTGGAAGGAGCCTGTGCCCTGCAGGTTTGCTGGGCTGAGCATGAAAGCTTCTTCTGGATGGGTTGGAACTAGATGATCTTTAAGATCCCTTCCAACCTGAACCATTCTATGATTCTATGATCTGCTTTGAGAGTGTCACTTCATGAGCCCTTAGAAAAGCCCAGCATCTGGCAGCAGTGGGGTTTTCTGCAAGCCCACCCTGGGGGAAACATCTCTCGTTGTATCTTACCAGCGTTGCAGCTCTCAAGTGTGTAAACTCAAAGGCCAGATTAGAAGGCTGAGAACAGCAGGAGCTGTTTCATTTAATTTTTTGCACCAAAGCCATTAGCAGCAAATCTCTGGGTTCAACCCTTGCATCAAAAAAAAAAAAAAAAAAAGGCCAATATCATAGAATATTTTATTGCAGGATTTCTTTCCTATTCTTTTCTGGAGGCAACCCCAGCCAGTCCTCTCTGAACTGTATTTTTCCATCTTTCAAAGGGACCTCCTGTTTCTTATGGTGGGGGATTTGGAAATATTCCTGCTTTCTTTTCCTGTTTTCATCCATCTGCACCAGCCTGGCAACCGGCAAAAATACACATATAAAGATGTCTTAATCTTAAATATAATTAGATATAATACCTCACGCAGCGTTGTATGATTAGTAAAATATATGATCATTAGTTATTAGATTAATGTGTCTACTTGTGTAACTGAAAGCCATTTGCAGCCAGAAATGAAATAGCTCAATTTGCTGTAATTGACTTATCTCCCATAGAGATTAGTACACTTGCTGCTGGAGAAGAAGGTTTCTTCAAATGCTAAAAGCAGCTGCGTGGAGAAGCTGGATCCTGTTTTCTTTGGAAAGCCCCTGCCCCGCTGGAGGCAGAGATATCTGAGGCGAGGTCTGGAGGATGGGCAGAGCCGTAATTAGGACTGCTGAAATAAGAGCTCCCGCGTTTAGAGGCAGGCAGTGCGAGATGATGCCCTTTTCGGGACCCTGCTGGATCGGCACCAGGGCTGCCGTTGGGTGACCCTAGGAGATGCGACCACCTTTTCCTCCCCCTGTACACTGATCCCGTTTGTTCCGGGACAAATCAAGAGCAATTTCACAGACTGTAAGAGCTTGGGAAAAGCAAAGCAGCAATGGTTGGGTCCTTACTTGCCCCGACGAAGGGCTCGGGAGGGGCGGTAGCAAACCGTGGGGGTGCAGGGCAGGGTATCTGCAATGCGGGTGCCTGGTGCGTGCTCTCGCCGGCGCAGGGAGCTCCTCCCAGGGGTGCCAATAACAGCTCGACGGGCAAACACGCGCGGAATCGGCAATCGGGAGCACGTCTTTGCTGGCGACGGGGGATTGTGCCCTTAAATTATCCGCTGACACCTCTGACATTGCGAGGTGCTGTGGGGGCCCCACAAATCTCAACTTTCGCTGCTGCCTCTTCTTTTTTTTTT
>VWZL01005320.1:1911-82323 GCA_013396915.1 Stercorarius parasiticus | reverse complement strand
TTAAATAGGTTTTCTTATTGTTTTCTTAATTTATTTTTTTTTAGCCACAGCAACTAAGCGAACCGTTCAAATTGAAACACTGAAATGAACCAAGCTGAACAATAAACTAAAACATGCCTAGAGCAAGTTGAGCAATAAACAGGTTTTTAATTTTTTTTTTTTTTCCCCCTTCCATCTCGGTGGTGTCTGCCTCTGATAGATGATGTGACAAAGGAAGAATCCTCAATAAATTCTGAATTCTGAATAGTAAATCAGCGAGCAAGAGCAGCAGACATGTGAGATGCCATCCCCGCTCACAGTGGCTTTACGGCTGCAATACCACGATGCTACTGCCCCGCGGGGCTGGGATGGAGGCGCAGCCGGACAGAGGGAGAAACACCGGATCCGTCCAGCCACGCGTGATGGTTTGATCCAACCTGCACCCAGCCTGAGTCCGCGACCCGGGCGCGACAGAAGGTTTTCCCACTGTATCCTGGCTGGAGTCTCAAAGGGAAAATATTATTCATAGATTTTAAGGCCAGGAGGGGATATTTTGCTCCACTCTGACCTCCATTATAACACAGGCCAGGGAATTTCACAGAGCGATTCCTGCGGCAGAAACAAAGGGGAACGATCGGCTACTGCGTTATTCCACCTCCTGCGAGATGTAGAAAGGCTGGGATTTCTACTAAGGGATGGCACAGAGAAGGAGGACCTGTGAGGCAGGTACTGAAGGAAATGAAGGCCCCAGCTAAAAATTATACTAAAAGCACCTACTCAAACTTAATGTCGTATGCTCTTTCTCGCCTTGTCAGGGGGTGGAGTGCTGAAAAATGTTTGTCCTCGCAAAAATTGCGCGGTTTGGGAGACAAAAGAAATAGTTTCTTTAAAAGTATTGTCACAGGTTTTGCCTCAGAAGGACTGAAATTTGAAATAATCCCACAAGGGATGTGATACAGTGTAAAGCAAGATGCTGGTAGTCAGACAGTGTGTGTGGAGCCCTAGGACAGGCTTGGGCTTGGGACCTCAATTCACGGCCTGCTTTGAAGAGAGCTGAGGTGTGTTTCCCTTCTGCAGCACCTTTTATCCTCCTGGCCGCCCTGCCTGAGTCGGGATGCGGCAGCTTTTCCTTCTCAGATGTGGTGCAGCCTCTTTGAAAGGAGCCATACATTTCTGCACAACACACACTCCAACATTTGGTGCAGGGTTCCGGCGTAGACTTGTTTCCACAGCTCAGCCTACCTGCACCAGTTTATTTCCCATGTGGTTCCCCATGGAACTTGTTGGTATCAAGAAGTTTCCACCTTCAGCCAGAGAAACTCTTTGGGTTAGCCGGAGTCTCACTCTGAATTATTTTCCTTTCACTGAACTTGCAGCTCAGCTTGAAGCTGACACAGGCAAATGCACATGAAGACAGCTCGGATTTGCAATGGAATCCATCAAGCTGTGCGTGGCTCTGCCGAACAACCCAGGGCAGACTTGAGCTCAAACTTAATAATTCAGGCATTCAACTTCCAACCCGCACTCCGTCATGGTCCTGGGCTGATCAGGCCTGCGGCTCTCATCTAACTCTTGAAAAGTGGAGTCCTCTCAAGTTCAGAGCCAAATTTCTGTCTAAACTCAGTCTGTCATTCCCAGTTAATCTTTGCAATCTGTCTACGTGGGTAAACCAGAATGACTCGGTGAAGCATCATCAGGGAGTCAGTGTAGAGCCCTCAAGTTGGCTTGATATGGTTTGTTGGAGGAAGATAAGTTTAGCCGAGCTTGCAAACTAATGGACACATTTATAAAACCCAGAGTGACAGCAAAGAATTTGGGCCTGTCTCCTCCAGGAAGATTCCCATGGCTTGCACATATTGCCATGGTGTGGTTAAAAAGCGTGTACAGACAATGATAAACTCAACTAGGCACCATTGTAAACGCGACAAATAAGCTGTGATGCCAAATGCAGATTACTTGCAGGTACTTTCAGACTATTGCTGCCATCAGTTCTGCTGCCAGGCTGTTTTCCGAGGACAACTCAGGTGTTATCAGGCTTATCACCTTTCCCGCCGCATGCCAAATGCGTCAGTAATTTGCCAGTTCAGTGACCATCATTTATCTTTCTTTTTTGCTTATTCATGTCTTCTCTGAATAATTTTGCCATATTATTTTTATCATATTTATATAACAAATATTATTGCAGCGCCCTTCTCTCGTGATTTGACCATCACCATAAAGCATGACGGAAACTATCTCCTGGACTGTGGAAGCACAAAGTAACTCCAGGTGCTGGGGCACAGTGAAGTCCCAGAAGTCCTGCCTCATCTTGCCTTTCTCTTCAGGTGTGTTATGTTCCCAAATGGACTTGGAAATACGTTTGAAAATGAAACTACCGTACCCACAGGTTGCAAAATGAAAGACAGTTCTTTTACCTGGATGGAGGAGATGCCCTATAATAGAATTCCTATATACCAGTGATGTCCAGCAGCCGCCAGTGAAAACAAGGCTCTGCTGTGCTGGGTTCTGATGGGGAAACATCCCATCAAATTAAACAAGAGGAACAAGTGCTATGAAATGAAAAGGACAGCATTTCCAGCCCTGTTTTAAGCTGAGCGCCTGAGAAAGTGGCATCGCCATAAAAGCAGAATGTACGGCAGCACAAGATATGCTTCCTCCTCCTCCCCCTCCCTCCAGCCCAGGGCTACTCAAAATCAAAAGCCACTTTTCATTTTCCTTTGGACAAGCAGGTGGTTCGACAGAGCTGAGAGACCGGAAAGAAAAGGGAATAGAGATTTTACAACTGCGGAGCTGACATAGCAGGAGATAAAGGCGCTGCGAGCTCTGGTGCCACAATCTTTATTGCCGGGATGGTGTGCATAAAAGAAGAAACACAACATGGTTTTCAGACAGATAAAGTAGAGCTTAAAAATCTGGCAGCCGGAGCAGAAATAGCTGATTTTTAACTCATGGGTGGCAAAAAGGACGAGGTTAATAGGAAAAAAGGCCAAAAAAAAGTAGTAACACATGAACTGCATGAAATGGGCCTGCCTGCTAAAGGAGAGGGGTGGGGTGCTCCTCATTAGTCTTAATTTATGTTAGAAAAAAAGCCCCATCACTGTAAGGAGACCATCAGGTCAGCCCAAGGGGCTGACAGCAGGCTGGGAGCAATGTGCCAGGCATGGGCTGTCCTCCACTTGCCCCAAGGCCGGTGGAGAGAGGTAAGAAACCACCTTGGGGCCCTTCTCAATCGTGCTGAGAAACGGGCAGTGGGTTGCCCTTTGCTCTCTGGTGTGAGGTGCGTTTCCCCAGAGTGGGTAAAGGAACGCAGGAGAATTGTGAGGAAGCTACCTGGTCCTCTGGGAGTCGGTGCTTTTTCCATCTGAGATGAAATAAATTCATTAAACTACTTGATAGTGGCTGGCTAAGAGCGTTGGCTCTATGGGATGCAACTCCTGAGCATGATACCACGATGCACCAGGAAGTCACTGTTTGCTACTCGTTACCTCTCATCTTCACGATGCTTGCATGGAAAAAAATCTTAATGAACTGCACTCCAGGGACGATGACCATCCCTGGCCACTTTCCCACCCCACAGTCTGAGAACAAAGCACATCTGTGCTTTCTTCAAGCCACAGGCAGGTGGACCTCTGCAGCCTTTTTGTCCCAGTATGGCACATTTCTGCACTCCCACACAAGCCAATGAAGGGTCTGACAGCAGATAACCTTTCCCAGGTGGTCAGGGGAATATTATGAGAACAGGGAAATTCAGAAGTTGCTTTCTGGGATGCACTTCACAGGTCATGCCATCCACAGGTTAGACTCATCGTGAGATGGAGGTGGTGTTTAATAGCCACAGAGGGATCCTTCTTCCATGCATTCGTCTGATTACTTTCTTAGACCATTTGTAGCCCTTGGCTTCCAAAACCTTATCGTGCAATATGTAAAATAGCTCTTTCTGCTTCTTTTAAGACTATCATCAGGTAAATACACAGATTCTTCTGAGAAGAGAAGCAGTCAACAGGTTTTCCTTGTACCTTTCAGGAATGTGCATTTCTCTATCAGATTGTCCTTCAACTGCCTCTTTTCAAGACTACAAAATTGCAAAGGGACCATTCATTTGTCTATTCATAGGCAACTACTCCCTTTTGGGCAGACCTGAGTATCCTCCTCACACTTTGACGGTTGCTCCTGTGCCGTTTCTGCCAGTCCAACATGGACAACTGGCACAGTACGACATCTCAGATGATGCTAGATAACTGTGATATGGAAAACTTATTCCAACCCCTGATCTATTCAGTATTGCCTTCCCCGATATCCTTTTCAGAGACGGAGCAATCAGATTGACACCAAGGACCATCCATTCTCATAGACTTCTCTGGAGAAGCTTGAGCTTTCTTTTCTTTCATGTTTTAGGCAGGATTATTGTAGGTGATTCACTTGTTTCTGTACCACAAGGATAAACAAAGATATAATTCTTTCTTCTCCGTTAAATTTATATGCTCATATTCATTGCTTTTGATTTGACAGAATTAGTCTCACACTTCACAAAATTTAAAGCATCTCTGTTAGGTACAGAAATTCAAACTATCAATACAGGAATTAAGCTACTTAATAAAATATCCATCCCTTCAGCTGTCTATTCCCCAATGCTAGTGGGCTTTCTCTGTGAGCTCCTCTATCCAGGATGAGGTGCGGTACCAAACCCTTTTCTCCTCATAGGGCATCAGGGTCCCAGAGACAAAGAGCAATGAGAACAGGAAGAAGATACCTAAAAGGGGTCTACAGGTAGATGGGGAAGGATTATATCAGGGAGTGTAGCAATAGGACAAGAAAGAATGGTTTTAAACTGGAAGAGGGGAAATTTAGATGAGATATTAGGAAGAAATTGTTTGCTGTGAGGGTGGTGAGCCCCTGGCCCAGGTTGCCCAGAGAAGCTGTGGCTGCCCCATCCCTGGAGGGGTTGAAGGCCAGGTTGGACGGGGCTTGGAGCAACCTGGTGTGGTGGGAGGTGTCCCTGCCCAGGGCAGGGGGTTGGAACTAGATGGTCTTTAAGGTCCCTTCAAAATCTAACCATCCTGTGATTCTATGATTCTATAAGATCTGTGCTGAGACAGAAAAGAGAGAAAGAAACAATGTTCAGACAAGACTACTCCATGAGTGGTAAAACCAAAGACAACTTCCATTTTACAGGTGGACAGACAAGATTTTTGGTTTTTTGGTAGTGACAAAGAAGGGTGAGAGCAGAAGGTAATTAGGTAAAGGTAAGGGCTGATATTTATGTCATCCAAAAAGAAGCTCTTACCAGAGAACCTGAATAAGGAATTCATTATCCTCAGTTCTTCCACAGGAATTGGCACTTTTCAAGCTAAATCAGATTCCCGGCCAGAGGTCAATCTCTTTATTCTTTACTTAGGCAATTATATGTTTAATGTTTCGTAGGCACTCAAAGACATTAGCAGAAAGACGGGAACAGATCCATATCAATTGGGAAGGTGCTCCCGCCAAGAAACAAAGCAGGAAGACAGAGTTGAAGTTGAGAAGAAGTATTCCCCTGGAAAACTTCTGAATTTGTTCATGAAGGGTTTCACGTCTCTCTAACTTACTTAGTTTTCTCCTTCTCCCTGAAGTGCCAAGGGATCTTTTTTCCTACTGCTAATGTCATCGGAAGCCTCACTCTGTAGCTGCAGTGGTTATTATTAATGATACCGATAATAAGCATAAAAATGACAAAAACAATAAAAAATATGAAAGATACAGCACTTTCATCAGACACACGTTCTTTGACAGCTCCACTAACGCTCTTCTCCCTTTTCTGCATCCAAAACTATCATCATGCATCCCTTCCAAAGGTGATGAATCCTGCAAACAATAATCAGTGCTACCTCTGGAGTGAAACTCCGTGGTCACCTCCCTGGAAACAGCAATGCATCTCCTCGTTTCAACTAGAATAAGGAAAGCTGCAATTGATAATAAACGCCATCCTAGAAGAGGATCTATCTGCAGTCAAGGACAGGGTACAGCTGAAATGTAAATGAAATCGGAGGAAATAATGACAGGACCAGAGGAAATGGTCTGAAGTTGCGGCAGGGGAGGTTTAGATTAGATATCAGGAAGAATTCCTTTACTGAAGGAGTGGTCAGGCACTGGAACAGCCTGCCCAGGGAGGTGGTGGAGTCACTATCCCTAGAGGGATTTCAGAAACGTCTAGATTTGGCACTTCAGGGCATGCTCTAGTGGCAGAGGTTGTAGGGGGTTGTGGTTTTTTTGGTTTTGTTTTTGGTTTTTTCTCTTGTGCGTGTGTATGGTTGGACTCGATGATCTCGAAGGTCCTTTCCAACCATGAAGATTCTATGATTCTATGAAATACTGAAGCAGGTGAAATAATAATTACCCGGGCAAAGACCCTGGACACAATGCTCCCGCACAATGCTGATATCTCTGAAATCTGAAGGGCCTTTTAGATATCTAGCATAATAAATATCTTACCTTATCGTGTCAGTCATCCACATGGGTCTGGTTCAATATCTTGTGCTCAACTAAAATATTTCTTCCAAGAAGGAAGACAGGTTTCTTTTTTTTTTTTTTTTTTAAGCCATCAAGAAGGCAGATATCCGCTTCTTCCCCTAATGATTATTATCCGTGGTTAATTATCTTCACTGAGAAAAACGTGTGTTTTGTCTCCAATTTGAAATCCTACAGCTTTAGTTGCCAGTCCTCTGTTCTTCTTACGTGTTTCCCCACTAGACCAAGGAGTCCTTTGGTACTCACCAAGATATCCAGGAAGGAAATACGCTCTCTCACCAGTTCTCCTCTATATCTTTCTGATAAGCTGAATAGATCATGTACCTTCAGCTGTTCACCACAGGCCAGCTGTTACCCTTCCATTACTTTGAGCTCACATGCTTTAACAAAAGTGCCCTGAGGTCTTTAACCACTGTAAACAAGGTCACACAGCATAAGGACAGAGCTATGAGGGGCAAAGCGGTTCATTAAAGGTGCCAAAACACCGCAGCAACAGTTTGCTCTCTGGAGTCTCAGCTCCAGCATGGTAGAGGAATCCACTGAAAGTTGTGAAATATGGAAAACCATGCAGTTGGAGGCTAGAAAGCACTAGCTAAAGGACGCTCGCTCCGTTCTTACCCTCTTCCCCAGGCCCAATGGGGGACCGCTGCTGGGAACAGATTGGATGGACCCTTCATTTGACCCAGTGTAGTTACGCTTACGTTCTCACATCACCCCATTGCACGCATCGCACTTAGTGTTGTCCTCTCTTTCTTGAGAGGACGCTGCCCTGCTAGAATCCTAAAAGCACATCCATTAGCACATAACCACCAGCGTGAGCCACCTACGCTGATTTAAGAGGTGGAGGGCTCATTGCTGGCACAGTTGGGTTCTTTAATTATTCTGAGTCCAGCTGGAAAACACCTATAAATACAGACCAGCCTCTGCTGGTGTGTTGGGAGTGCAGTACAAGGTGCTAATGCTGCTAACAATTGAGTTACGGCTGGTGTGCAAGGAGCTGATACCGCAAAACTTCGATCCCATCCTCAAGTTAATGCTAGCAATGTTGCAAAAGGCAGAGCAAAGGAACAAGGCTGTAGTTTATGTTAAATCAGCTCAAACTGGCATCAGATGACTTGAATTAGTACACAAGGAGCATATGAAACATATTCATTTTGTTAATAGAAATGCCTAGCTATATTAGCCCCTTTTTTGCTTATTATTCATAATATTTTTCTATAATACAGAAAACCAGTTTTTATTTTTAAAATGCAATCAAATTATATTTCCCATTAAAACTTTAATATCAAAACAAATTAACCAATGCTGCAGATTACACATTCGTAATGTAGTTCTGACATAATTCATGCTCCTCTCGATTCTGTTATGAACCATCACACTGCTAAAGTGCAGCAGTTCATAACATATTCTTAAGGGGAAGTGAAATGCTTTTTTTAAGGGGAAAAAAGTGAATTAGACAAGATACTCTAATAATAACAAAATGTGTTGGGCCAAACCTTTAGATTAAAGTATTTTAAGATGAAATCAAGCCCAAATATTTTCCTCCTCTGCTAACCTGCTGAGATTGATAGGCTCCTCCTTTACCAGATGCAAAGATCCCCGTTTCGGAGAACAAACCACAAGACCAATGGGAAAGCTGCAAGAAGTTGCGTGTCTCAATTCTGCAGCAGCGTCCACTACTCCAGGGACCGTTCCTGAAGCAACTCAAGCGTGCGAAATCCTATTAAATAGGTCTACCAGGGGAGAAACACATGAGCGTGCTTTTGTGCATGTTGAAGTGATGCTTTTCCAGATAGAGAGAGTGCCCGAAAACAGAGCCAGTGGCATCCTAAAGTCTTTCAAGGTCACTCAGCATGACCTCTCCATCATGGCCTTTTCTCCTCCATCCCTTTGGGAGGCAGTAGCTAGCTCACAGCTCGCCAAACTTGGTGAAATAGTCCACCCCAGGTCCCAGTCTTGGGAGAAGCAGGCCAGCCCTGCTCTGGAAGCTGTTAAGAAAGGTTCACCTCAGTCGTCCTGATGAGTGCAGATCACCACAGTGTCAATGTCAGATACCTGAAGGGGTTCCCACACTGCCATCAAGGGCTCAGATGGAGGCAGGAGCATCACTAAAAAAAAAAAAAAAAGAAAAGGCAAGAAAAACTAGAATTTTCAGAATTATAAAAACAAGGCAAGGAAATGGCTGCAGTAAGGGGAGGGAAGGTGCAACCTGTTTCCAGTGGTGAAAACAGGAACAAAGAAGGTGCTTTACCAGGCAGCCAAGAGGAGACCACATTGTCAGGTTGCATCCCCAAGAAACAAAAGAAAGTGGGTTTCGGGCTGACAGTAAGTAATGTGATTTACACCGTTGTCTGCCCCATCAGAGTCCTGTGTTCAGCAGGAGGGTAGAAGTTGGATCCAGGGATGGAGAGTCTGGAAGTTGGCCCCTTGCTCAAGTGTAGTCTCTCTGGCCAAGACCTGGGGCCAAGACAGCGGGCTCTGCTGACCATCCACAAAGTCAAGATCCAATTCTCAACCCTTTCTCTGCTCCAAATAGCTGGCCTGCATCTCCCAACCTGAACCGTATGTGCTGTTAGTTACTCGTTGATGATTGTGATGCTAATTAAAACATACTAAGAGACACACTATAAACATGCACAGCACATGAAGGAAATTAGCCAAGTGAGCTTGTCGCTTTCATTGTGCTTTTATTATGATGCTCCTCGGATGATGTTTTTAAATGAATTTTGAATAGTTTTCTTAATTTGTTTTATTCTGCTTCATGGTAACAAAACTGCCAGAGCCCCACAGGAATGATTCGGAGAAGTGCAATATTATTGGAACATGTCTCCTGGTTTTCTTACTGCTTACTTATAATTAAGCTTTATTGAGGTGTAAAATGAATAACAATTAAAAAAAAAAAATGTTTATTGGTCCAGGTGCAAATTCACAGATACTCCAGAAAACTTCCTTTTCCGTGACCTCAAAGAAACATTGCCAGTTTCCACCAACATGGCAGTAAGTCACCATCCTGCTCCGCCGTGTACCCCAGCGGGAGGTCTCTTCAGAGCCACTTACCGTTGCTCGCTGTACACAGATGAGTGGAGAGAGTATTGCTGGTGTTCTGCATGGAAGCGAGCAGGCACATTAGCTGCAGCTGCTCCCCGTAGCACAGCGAGCTGGGTACCAAACCTCACCTTTCCCTGCCCTTGGTGGGAATCGACACCCTGCTGGGAAAAACGAAGTAGGAACCAGTATCTTGCCTATTGCTGTATTTGCTCCTTTAGGGTACTGTTGTGATGAAGACATCTATCATAGACATAATTGTAATCAGACAGTAAGGTCTAACGAGTAGAAAAAAAGGAGGAAAATGCAGAAAAAGGCAGTAGACCTATCCAGAGTGAGAAGGATTTCACAGACCCCAGTTTAGCCTGGTTCTAGATGTTAGTGGGACCTAGTTGTGGTCATACCACCACCACCCCCTCTTAGTGCATCACTGGTTCAGGCTCTGCCTTCCCACTCTCGACCTTTAGTAGTCTTTGGACTGGGGAATATTTGGATGCACTCTTCACCGAGATGGCTGGTTTTGTTATTGTTGGGTGGGGTTTTTTTGTTTGTTTTTTCTTTTAAGGAAGCTTTTCTTGGCAGGCAAATAAAGCACGTCTGCACCTTCAAGTGGATTTCCCAACCTGTAGCGCAGCCCAACGCTAAATCCCACAGTGGTCAGCAGGCCTTCTGCTCAATCTGGGATTTTAGCACTTACGGCATCCATTTTAGCACCGCTCCCCCAGAACACAGCACTAATGGATTACTGTGCATTACGTCCCTCATTACTGCTTAAATATTTATCAGAACATTATGTATTTAGCGGCTGGGGGAAAAGAGAGAATCCTGCATTTTGCCATGCAAAAGGGTTAATTACAGACTGGATAAGTCTCCGCGACTTAAAAAAATTGTTAGATACGGAGATTAACAGGAGAATGTGTTATTTACAGCTAAATAAACATTCAGCTGCGTAATCCCAATCTAGGATTTTGCCATAGGAAAAACTACTAAAGTCAATATTTTATATCCATGGTCTACATTTATATAGGAGCAAATCAGAGAAGGCTGGTTTTTTACTGTCTGGAAACAGACAGACAGAGGTAGTTGCTCATCTGAGGCAACTTCTTAGCCTGGAGCTGCTGTCCTTGGAAATATTTGTAAGAGTTTGTTAAGAGTGGATTCGCTCTGGCCACAGCCTGAGGGAGGGCGTCTGAGGCACTCGTATGTCCACCTCGCCCCACTATCAGTGGGCCTCTCTCCATCTTTTTCAACGCTGTGGGTCCTAAGGTTTTTGGGTTTTTTTAGTCTACGCATCCATAAAAACCAAACTAGCAAGATGTTTCCATGAGGCTCTATCATACCTATACTACTACCTGGCACTGCTAGGTACAAATGCTAGAAGAAAAAGTGAGAAACCAACGACTAACATGAAACAAAGCAGCCTCTGTTTGCACTTCAGCAGGAAATAATACCCTCATGCTCGTGCTAACCTGTAGCCCACTGCCGTCACTTCCCTCACTGCGGTGGTCCACATGTTACACACGTGTAACATGCACATCACCGTAATAACAGGCTTATTTATAATTAAAAGCCTTGCTAAAGTTTGGGGGTTTAGCAGACAAAAGACACCAGAAAACCCAGTTGTTCATGGAATTCAGCCAACGTTTGTCTCATAAAATAAGTTCTTAAGGTAACTTATACTGGCACTGTGAAATATTGTTCATTATAACGGAGCAGCTGAGATAATGTTGTTTTCTAATTTCCCTTTCTCAGTCAGAAATTAAATAAAAAGTCATGTCTAAATTACAATACTGGATTGAACGCAGACAAGGACCCCATGCGGGGAGCTTATGATATATCCTTCCCACGTTTTATAGCCATTAAAAAAGATTATAGGATTTTTTTTTCCTTTTCTTTTAGGCCATTTACATTTGTTCTGAACTCTCACTGTGTTTTATTTGAAGCTCTTAAAAGTGCCAATGTACATAATAAGTCAATCAAGAAGTTAAATTAAGAAAAAAAACAAAAACATATTGACTTGTCTATACCAAACATGCACTTGGAAATCTGAACTCTGCCACCTAATGACTTACCGACTTTACAATAAACATCGCTGAGCAGGGGTGGCCAGGTTGTTCTGCACAGGGAAGGACGTTTATAATCCGATTAAGAGGTCTGCTAATATATCTTAGCACAACCCCAATAATGAGATGCTCTGAGCTCTTCCCCACCAAAGCAGCCATTAACATCTGCAGAAATGCTCCGTGGGGGCTGGATTCCTTCTAACAAACGTTGCCAACCTCAAAAAACCTTGCCTTGTTGCTACTTGTCTCTGTAATGCCTGGTTTGCCCATGCCCAGGGGGTCACAGAGCAGCTCACCACCTTGCCAAATGCCTCCTCCATGCCATTGATGACTCCACCACCCTTCATCTGCTGTCTCCTTGCTTCCCCAGACCCCAAACTCCTCCTGCATAGAGCTGAGCCCTACCAACTTCATCTGCATGGTTTCCCAGCTGCCTTCTCGGCTATCTGTTAGCCACCCACCATCCTGTGCCCAGCAGTTCCCTACCCCTTTGCTCTCCTCCTCACACCCACTGGGAGTATGCACTACTCCTTTCCTCCCAGATGTGTTGAGTCAGTCAAGGCCATCCTCTTCTGCCATTGTTGTTTGGAGTCTTTATAAAAGATTTTGGACACTGCAGAAATTGCCTCTCCTTTTTTAAGCATGCAGATCAGCTCCTTTTCTATAGCTTTTCAAAGCCCAACCTCTTCTCTCACTCTCAGTTTGAGAGGCATCCTTCTTCACTCTAGCAGTCCACCTCAGAGCTGAGGCAGGCTTCCCATGGGACTTCATTAGCTGAAGGTGGGATTTATGTCACTTTCACACCTGAATGGCATTTCAGGCCAGATTGCAGTCAGCAAAGAGAAAGAGGCAACTCCAGAGGCAGATTTACCCAACCAAATTGAATCACCCATCTTAAAAACAAATCACTTTCCCTCTGGAAGCACCTCTTTCTTTCCATTAAGAAGGTATCCTAAGCTGCTAGCTTAGTCTTGCCTAACTAACTTCAGAAATGTGGCCACCTGGACTAAGTTTTCCAATATAAAGTGAAGACACTCCGCTGTTGGAAGTGTGACTTCTTGGATTGACCATGCAGTATGGTAGCTGCACAAAGCTCTCATAACATGTTACTTCAGCAAGGTGAAGGCATTGGGAAAATTCTTGTTAAGGTCATTGCACTGGGTCCTTACTGACAGCTCGCTGATGCTTTCACTGGAATTTAACACCTTTTGCTTCCTATAGCTTGCCTATTCTTGTGAAACCATTGCCGTGTTTCGCTCCAGAGGTGGCTGCATTCCAGCGGAAGGTGAAGTGGTCCTGCATGCGGATTCCTGGACCTTGTTCAATAAACATAAAACTTTAATATTGTATTTGGATTGCTGCAAATGGAAGGTGCTGTGTTACCCTAATGCAATTTCTGGGAACATAAGCCCACTCTATACCTCGGGGCTCAATTAATTAAGGAACATTAAATACAGTATAAGGTCTTCCTCCCAGCAGCACAAACACCTGCACTTCATTGTACAACTTGTGCCTCTCCTAATAGCTACACAGATAGCTAAGGCCTCATCCAAAACCTATTAAAGTCCATGGAAAGATTCCCGTTTACTTCAGTGTGGCTTAGATCAGACACCCAGGCGACATCGTGAGGATAATCAACCTGGAAAGTAAATCACAACTAATTTGCAATTGGGAAAACTTGGAATGAGTAAATCAGTTGAGCTCCAAGCCTTAGACATTGAATGTCTCAGTATAGTGTGAACAAACGATAGTAAAGGACTTTATGATGAAATTGTTGTAAGACTGCTCTCCAGAGGTGTTTTTCCTGTCTCTCACTGAAACATGATGGTCCTTAGCTCCAATACTGTTTAGTTTTGTTATTCTAAGCAGAAGACGCTTCAGTCTGCAAAGGAGGTTTTTATGCTAATCCTTCATAAACGCACAGATTTTCAGTTCCCTAATTCCTCTGTCAAAGGTTTCAATACACAATGACAGTGGAGAAGATTAACTAACCTGCTTTTAAAAGGCCATCAGACCAGCCAATGGGTTACCTGGTCATCACAACAAAAAATTCCTATCTATGTCTTATTAAAAGGTCAATGAACGACTAGGATGGTACCCAAAAAGTGACGTCAATTCATTTTCTCTAGACCAGTCCCCGGCAGTAGTAACCTGTGATGATTCAATATGCAGTGGACTATAAGCAAACGCTTCGTCCAAATTAATTCCTTGAGTCTTGCTCTTTAGCTCTTTGCCACTAAATGAAAGCTACGAAACCAGCAAAAGCTGTAGATCGCTTTTTTTCTCAAGGAAACCCTGTATATCAAAGAATCAAAACAGTAAGCACGTGAAGCTGGACCCGGCTTCAGACCAAGGCCCCCAAACTGGGATAACCTGTGTCTACATCTCAGCTAGGTACCCAGGCTCCCACTATAGCCCATGAAACCATGCGGAGAGCAATTCAGCCCACCCAAGAGCAGATGCCTCCAACGCTCAGCCAAATACATGCTCCAATGATTGTATTGACTACAGTGAGGGCACAGACACCCAGGTCTTATATGGACACCTACATATGGGGGTCTTTATCTGGGCACGATCTCACCTGTGGTTCACCCTATATGGGGCAGGACCAAGAGAAAGCTTGTTTGGCTTCAAGGCATCAATATATTTCAAACTGAATATGGATCTCAGTAAGCAGCTGTCATATTTTTCAGCAGTCCACAGCCTGACTCGGATTCTTTGGTGGATATGGCATTTGGCTTTGCAAAGAGATGCTTTGCACCTCCTACGTTTATGCAGCAGCCTCCAACTGCAGCCGAGGACCTGGCCAAGAGGTACCTCTCCTGTAGAAACATGAAGAAATGTCTGTTCTTAATAAATGTAGCTATATATGGTGGCTTACTTCAGTCGTATCACTCTTGTCTCCAAGACTTGTGTCTGTAACTGGCTCGAGAAATAAACTAAAATAATTTTCATGCAACGTTACCCTGGTCTTCACTTAAGGTACTTAAAACACTGGAATTAGAGGGTAAAAATATCTGATAATCTCTGGCAGCCTGAAGGACAAATGTGAAATATGGACTTTTTCTACCCTACAGAATGTCTTAATAAAAGAAAAGAATGGAAACAAGAATTTTAATTCAGGTGAGCTATCCCTATAGTCTGCGGCTGGAATACACACTAAGTTTTGAGGGAAATGGTATTATTTCTCCAAGAAAGCAGACACAAAATACAGACTCCTATTGCTCCCCAGTGGCACAAACTCAAGAAGTCAAAATAGGAGATAAAACAGGAAACAAACATCCTAGACACAAGTGAAATGGAGCAATGCAGGGTAGGAGGAAAACATTTAGCTCTGTGACCTTCCATCTCATTTATTTCAGTCCTACAAAATTAACTCTGCTCCTACTGAACTGAACCGGAGCTTAAAAGAAGGGAACAATTCTCACACGTCTGTTTCAGTCACTATCATTTCCAGCTTTCGGCCTGATAATAAAGCTGGAAGAGACCAAGTCACAGGAGAGACTCCATCCAGCTTCAAAGTGATCACCTGAGGAGCAGGTCGCATCTTCAGTGGACGCAACCAGTCACTGGACCAAAGGAGAAGGCTTCCTTAGTGCTTTACTGATTGCAAAACACTACTTTTTTGCTCTGTTGGGGAAAATAAATCCTTCATCCAGCAGCACAGAGGCTGCTCTAATAGACCCATGCATCTGAGTGTGAAGGAAAGGATGCAATCCACAGCAAACCCTGGAAAAATTGGAGTCCACTTGGGACACTTTCCTGGAGCCAGTTCATTACACATCCCTGCAGGAGGTCAGCCTGGAAAGGGAAGAAATCAACCTCTCCATCTCCATTCCCTTCTCTGCTCTGCCTCTCCCCCTCCCTCCCATCTCTGCCTTCCTTAATTTTTATTTTTTTAAATTTCTTTGTCTATGCTTCATTTTGATAAGTGCCATAAAAATCCGCGTGCAAAAAATCCTGCAGTTAATATGTGGGAAGCAGAGCACTGTGAAACTAGCTTGGTCTTCCTTCACGTTGTGTGTACAAGTATTGTGTGTGCGATTTCCTTGCTGGTTCCTGGAATTTCCTTGGATCCTTAGGAAAATCCTGGAAAATTTCAATAAATAGAAGCCAGTAAGATATTTCTAGTTGGTAGCTGAATTGGCCTGTACAGGAGAGAACCACTGAGAAAAAAACAAGATGAGATTTTCTGCATTTTTCATCCTTTTTTAAGGGCAAAATCTGAACCAAACTACCCACTCTAACATTACATTCTCACTAAGATATTTAATACTGAAGAAAACTACTTTTATTGTCTATACCCTTCTGTAGGGAGAAATTGATATCTCATAGAGACAGAAGTGTTCATGACTGGAGTAACCATGCACAAGACACATCTGTGGTGACAACACATCTGTATCCCAAGGAGAGCACCACGGCCATGACTCTTTAGTCATCATCTCTCTTCTGTATATGCACAGGTGATAAAAAAATAAACCCAGGACCCCGAGATCCCATGACCTGTACGGGTATCAGATATGGTCCATCGCCGAGATTTGCACCGCTTAAATCTTCACGTCAAGCCCCCAAGACCCAAATGACCGAAACAGAGACATTTCTTTCTTTCTTTACAGTATGTTCCAATATATCTTTTAATTTCAGTGTCTTAAATTTCCCTGTGTGTCAAACCCAGCTTTGCTTTTACATGTTGATTATTGTTTGCTCAGATTGCTCAGCCTCTTCTATATGGGAGCCATCTGCTGTTTATAAAGCTCTCTTACAGTCAAGTTTCCTGTAAAATACAACAGCTTTATTGGTCTTTTTGCTCTTTTTCAGAGGCCACTTCTGATTTCAATCCTTCAGTTTTGTTTTGAGGGGTTGTTTTTTTTTTGGCTTTAAAAATAAAATCATTCAATTTTCCACCGACAGTTAGAATCACTTTTACCGAATGGAATATAAAAATCTCCATAATCGCAAAAGTTTTCATCAGGCTGTAATAACAGGAATATCCTGGTGACTATTTTTGATAGACACAGAAAATTAGATGCTTTGAACGCAATGAATATCACAGTTAGTTAGAAAAATGGGGTTTTCTCTCAAGGAAAATGCTGGCTAAAGGGAAGAAAATTAGCCAAAGACTAAACGTGATTCATTCAAATGTCTTCACCGAGAACTGAGGAAAAAATTCAGCTCTGAAGTGAAAAGGTTTTGTCTTAAGTTTTATAAACTTTAAGGCATCTCTGAAGAAAAGATTTCTGCACCCGTCCCTTTTACCCAAGTTAAAACGTTTCCGATGACAAGTTTTGTTGAAACTAGTCCTAGTAAAAACTGATCTGTGTCAGGTACCAACTTTTGGGAATATTTCCCAGGCATCTGCCTAAAGACCAAGAAATAAAGCTCATATCCTTCTTAGCACTAAGGTACCTGTCCTTTCTCCGGAAAACGTCAAATAATTCAGTAATAATTATATTTTTAAAAGCGCTGCCAAAAGCACAGGCGCCTGGTAGCAAAGTTGTGTCTTTACGGAAATTGTACCAATGCATATATCAGTACATAAAAATAACTATAACTGCAGCAATATTTAACTAGTTTGCTTGCACTTTTCAGCTATAAACACCACCCTTGCCTTATCATGTTTAAATCTGTCACGGATGTCAGATATTGCCTTCTTAAGTGGACTCAACTGTATTACAGGCTTCTGCGGTAATGCTGGGCTGAAGAGTATCTCCATTTTATGTTCTTAAATATTCATAAGAAGCTTTGCAACATTAATATCTTAGAAGGCTTACAAGAACACTTAAATAATGTGTCTTACCTCCCTTCGCCCCTCCCAAAATGTCCCAGTCTTTTCCAATTTGTGTAATGCATTGAGCCATTTTAATAATTGTTTGGGGATTTATTCCGTGGTTCTGCAGTTTGCTCATAGCCAGTGTAATTACTATCTCCGCTGGTCTTATCGTGTGCTAATCCTGCTTGTTTTACCAGCAGAGGAGACAAGATTCGAGAGCATAAGCATGAGGCAGGGGTTTTGCCCTGGAATTATACCCTGTGAGCCCCTCACTGCCTCATGGCTGCACAAGAAATAGAAATAAAAATAAAAATAAGACCTTACTTCAGCTGAAATATTATTTTTAATACGTGACAGGTGAAGGAAATTAACTCTTCCGTGGTTGTAAACAAAGTTACAGATTATGGAAGTTTAGCCATATTCACATAAAATATTCTTTTCTTTACACCTTATTTAATCTAGCTGCTTTAAAGGATTTTTTTCGGGTCATTGTGCACAATAAATATATGTACATGCTTGTGTGTGGGGGGGGCAGATCATCCGACGCACGTGGAAGTCGTAACCCTGTAACAAACCCTGCACCAGAGAAGGGCTGCACGGATTAAAGTTTGCTCTAGCATTAAGATTTAGCATTCACAGAACTTTTTTCCAACTATGTAACTGAATTCCCAGCGTTGGAGTGAGAACAACCCCCTGAAGTTTTTGACGCACGCTTCTAGGAAAATAGTAATTTTGTGGGAGAGATATTAAAGCTATTCTTTTTTAATGGATTCTACCTTATTTTACTGACAATCTTGGAGGTCTTCTGCATAAAAAAGTCTTGCTCCCACAAATTACGCATTGCACAGGTGTATATTTCCTATACTATTCTAGACAAATCTTCCTCTGAGCTTTCAAAATTAAGCACGAGTGCTGTTTGCCTAACACATCATGGCCTGAGTTTGCCATGATGAGCTTATAGGATGATAAGACCCTCTCTCTACTTCTGCTCGCTGATGTTACCAATCTGCTTCCCGCCAAGGGGCAAGATTTCAATGAAAAGCAATACAGAGAATATTTTCATCACGATTTTATCATCGTGCTGGTGTTCCAGGGAGCCCTCTCTCTCTTTCAGCTATGAGCAGCCAATAACCCCGGCGAGCCGATGTACGTGAATGTGCCTCCTTCCCTTATCTCTGCTTCTTGGTGGTGTTTAGATAAATGTCACTCAAGGCTACCATTTGCAATCCAGCCTCTCGCTGTCCTTATCCAGGCCAGCATGAAAATGCACGCAGAGCCCCGTGCCTGCAGTGGGATGGTGTAGATACAGGGGGATCGAGGGGATGGACCGAGGGAATGGCTTGGAAGTAGTGAATGTTGGGCTTGAAAAGGGTTGGAGATGAATTATGGGGCAAAGTTGGTCATTGCCTGCTTTTGGCAGTTTCTGGTGATTGGGATGTGCACTTTGGCCAGCTCTACTCGGCATGGTTTGGATTAGGATGGCAAAAAGCTCACCAGACGTGAGCGAGAAACAGAGGGAGCTGCAGAGCATTTCACAGCAGGGCAAGCCCGGGGTCAAGCTGGATCACGCATCCAGCATCCCACAGGACATCTCAGAAATGCTGTGGGTGCCCCGTGGGATAAGCAGAACTCATCTGCCTTCAGGACCCCATGGACACTAAATGCACTTTAAGCATGAGATGTTCAGGCAGTGTCAATCAGAAGGCACCGCAACGGAGATGATTCACTCCAGCAAAGCAGCAGCCCTCAGGAGCATGAGAAAGCAAACCCCGTCCTCACCTGCGGTGCATTTCTTATTGCTAGTCAGGAAAGAAGGACTGTCATGGCTTCAGCTGGGATAGAGTTGACTTTCTTACTAGCAGCTGGTATAGCGGTACGTTTTGGATTTGGGATTAGAAATAGTGTTGATAGCGCTAGGGTGGTTTTGGCTCTGGAGCAGCTCTGGACAGTTCTGTTCCTCACGCCGCCCCACCAGCAATTAGGCTGAGAGGACACAAGAAGTTGGGAGGGGACACACCTGGGACAGCTGACCCCAACTGCTCAAAGGGATATTCCATGCCATATGGCATCATGCTCAGCATATAAAGCTGGGGGAAGAAGAAGAAAGCAGGGGGAGACGTTCAGAGTGATGACATTTGTCTTCCCAAGTAACTGTTACGCATGATGGAGCCCAGCTTTCCTGGAGATGGCTGAACACCTGCCTGCTGATGGGAAGCAGCGAATGAATTCCTTGTTTTGCTTTGCTTATGTGCACAGCTTTTGCTCTACCTATTAAACTGTCTTTATCTCAACTCATGTATTTTTTCCCCACTTTTACTCTTCCAATTCTCTCCCCCATCCCAACAGGGGGCAGTGAGCGAGAGGCAGCGTGGTCCTGGTTTCTGGCTGGGGTTAAACCATGACAAGGACGCAGGTATTACGGGTATTGGGGGTCATGCCAGGGTCCAGCCTTGGGGTAAGCACCACTGTCCATGTTCCTCAGTGGACAGAGATGCTCCTGGCGTTGCACCAGCTCTGTCTCCCCATTCCTAGGACAGACCATGACATACTGTGTGCTTATACTTTCATATATTTCCATAAATAATACCAAACTTAGAAAACAACGCCATGCTGCAGGCAGAAACGGGGGGCACAAAACTCTGTTTCCAAGGCAGCTGGAGTGGTTGATTGAGAAGCTCATACAATGTACTGCCACTGTTCGAACTTTGGGGTGTTAAATCCAAATCTAAATAATCCTGCATGTTTCTTCCTTGACTAAGCACCTGAGCACTAATTACATGCCTGGTTAATTCGGTAATGTACGTACATTTCTGGGCTCCCTCTGCTTGTATTGCTCTCTCTCCGCTTCGGGAGATTAATGAGGTGAAGAAACAGAAGATTGTTACAAACCTGCAGCTTGCTGTAGCTCCTAAGAAGATGATGGGAAATGTACCAAGCATGATGTTATTTTGTTAACACTGCTGTGTACAGTATATAATTATAATTTAGCTGTTATATTTCTTGCCTATTAAAATAGATAAGCAATGATCCAGGACTGCAATGAACAGCACAGCTTCGCGGGACTGTTTTTGCCATTGTGCTGTAATAAGCTAGAACACATTTGTGCGTGTAACACTTTTAGTAGGATCATTGACAAAGGGATCGCTTTTGAAAAGTATCTTTCCCTGTAGGTTTACCACCTTCAGTTTCCTTGCTTTCTCTCTGCCTTTGGGATTACTGCTGCCTTTATATTGCTGAATTGCGTAAGCACAAAGCCTTGAGCTGGATTCTTCGTTTAGCCATTTGCTTGAGAGTCCATGGGAATTTTGGATGTACAAGACATAGAATCATAGAATCAGAATGGTTAGAGTTGGAGGGGACCTTAAAGACCATCTAGTTCAAACCCCCTGCCCTGGGCAGGGACACCTCCCACTAGACCGGGCTGCTCAGAGTCCCATCCAGCCTGGTCTTGCATGCTGAATTGGACCCCAATTCAATTAAGTGAGTGGGGTACTCACTTAATGTGGGTATGTCCATGCTTACTTACTCAAGATACCCCTAGGTGATGTGCTGAACTAGAGTCTAAATCTGCAGCCACGGTCTACATGTTGCTGCCACTGACATGGAGGAGAGGCAGAAACTGTGTTGGAATGTCTTGAGGTGTTTTTAGGGCCTGAATCCCGACCAAACTGACTTATTCTGGCATTCAAAAAGAGCATATGATGATGCTCAAGCGTCAGTCTGGATTACTTTTCTTTCTCTGTTTTACCTGCTCTTCATCTGTCTTTCTCCCTCTTCCATTTTTATAAGAAGGCTCCTCCGAGCACAGCACTGATGCTGTGCAATTATCCAATTTTCTCATTTATCAAAGTTTTATGCCTCTTAGTTTAGTGCTTACACACTCATTATATTAAAGAAGAAAATAAGTCTAATGAGCCCAATTAATAATCCAAGTAAGCCCATTAACACCGAAACAGCCGAGAAGACACAGCAGTGTGGAAGTGAATGCTGTTTAAAGAAGCTGAAGGCAGTGACATAGGCTGGTGTGCTACACAAAGACAGAAAAATCATATGCCCAGACGACAGGACCTGCATAAACACTTAAGAGTGGGACTTAGCTGTTGAAAGCGGCACTTGCTGCCATTTCAGATGCCCAGGTGTGTTCAAAGCACCTTCATGAGTAAAGGTGAAAGGTGGGAAACCTTTCTAACGTCCCTCTTGTCAAAACTGGAGTTGCTTCCCTTGCTCCCCTCTGATGGATGCTCAGAGGAATCTTGCCCAGTCCTTCTGCAGACATTTCAGACACCCACTCAGAAACCATGAAATGTCTTCTGCATCCAAACCAGAGCTGGAAGTGGGAAATTAATGTTGCGTAAGTATTATAGGAGGATGCCTGCATTTAAATCCAGCCCACCTCAAACCCAAGTCTAGATGAATTTGATATTCAGTTCAAGTTTTGAGGCAAAACAAGAAGCCGGGACTCAAAAATACTGATCATATGGACTGAAGATTTCGATGTTCAGCTAAAAGCTGATGGCTCCTCAGAAAACACGTTGCATCAATTTCCACAAAATAAGACCTGAATATCTGCAAGATATATACCAAGCTTTTCAAAAGCCACTGCCCCTTCCTTCGCTTCCTAAAAGTTCAAATGGCCGTCTCTGGAGACATTCAAAACCCGCCTGGACGCGTTCCTGTGCAACCTGCTCTAGGTGACCCTGCTCTGGCAGGGGGCTGGACTAGATGATCTCCAGAGGTCCCTTCCAACCCCTGCCAGTCTGGCATTCTGTAACTCTCTCTCATCCATGTCCCAATGAAAATATGCTTACCCATACACATGGCCACACAAATATACATATATTTACATAGATATGGGAACAAATTCATCCTCTTTCTATACACGCATATTTCTTTTTCTTCCTTTCCCCACTAAGATGTAGGGAAGCCTCTTCTCTGCTGTACAACAGTGCACGAGGAAACAACCCGACGGTAGCCCTGCAGTATTTTCCTCGTGTAACCCAACCTCTCGGTGGGAGCAGAGAGAGCTATCAACTCCCTTTGATTAACAGGGTGGGTAGGCCTGAAGTTCATTTACCAGAATAAGGAAGATAACTTTGTAGACCACATTAATGGGGATCTACCTCTCTTGCTCATTGATGACATTGGGCCTAACCATGTGGTGCTTTAGGAGCAAAGTAATTCCATCGTCTGCCTTTGATTACATCATAAATTGACACCTTGCCAAGATATAAAAACATGGTTTTAGTCTGTGGAGGCCAGGGCACTTCAGATGATGCCCTCTCTCATTTGCTGGGTCTTGTGCCACAGCAGAGCTATAGATCACGTCCGTAATCCTGTGGAGTTCATTATCTCCTAATGCTATTTGCTTTTTTACATCATTAGAACGAAACTTGACCTGACCTGTGAACTATGAAATTGATTGTTGCCTTTAAATGGTCAACAGCCCATTTTCTAATCGATATACCGAATAAATTTATACATATTTAAATTATATATAACTTTAATGCTTGTTAAATTTATCTGCCACTTTCCTCCTATATTTTGGCATGCATCTGAAACATGGATGGTGCTTTTACTACTTGGTGGTACCATTTAGAAAAAAAGGATGAAGAAGGAGGAAGACACAAATAAAAACTGGCCTGAAACAAAAAGCTGAGCCACTGATCATGACTGCAATTCTGCTCTGAAGACTTTTAAAACGTATCCCAGGTTGGGCTGTGGTTTCAGATTAATATATTCCCTGATGGCTGGGATAAAAAAAAAAACCTAAACCAGAACTCAGTTTTGCTGTAATCATTCAAGTTTGAATAGAGTTTGTGGTGAGTGAAGGGCTTCTTTTCTCTGTCCATTGCTTTGCAGAATGAAAACCAATAACAAATGAAGGAAGATCTCTCTACAACTCCCTGAAAGGAGGGTGTAGCGGGGGCAGGTCGGTCTCTCCTCCCAAGCAACAGGCGACAGGACAAGAGGAAACGGCCTCAGGTTGCACCAGGGGAGGTTTAGACTGGATATTAGGAAAAATTTCTTCAACAAAAGGGCTATCACGCATTGGAACAGGCTGCCCAGGGAGGTGGTTGAGTCACCGTCCCTGGAGGTATTTAAAAGACGTGTAGACGTGGTGCTGAGGGACATGGTTTAGTGATGGTTTTGGCAGTGTTAGGTTGATGGTTGGACTCGATAATCTTAAAGGTCCCTTCAAACCTAGACAATTCTATGATTCTATGATTCTAAGATGCTGAGGTACACTCATGATGGCACTGGATTCAGCAAGAAGGAAGGTTTCTGCGATTAGTAAGGTTATTACTGGTCCTGGGGAAGCACTGTTTAATGGTTTGGGTCTAGTGGGGCTTTGCACAAGTTTATAAAGGGACAGGAAATACGGTCTCTGGCCACCTTACAGATCACTTAACTTTTAAGTAGACATAATAACCTTGCTTATGCTCTGATGATTTTAGGAAATTCTCCTCTGGGCATCCTTTGGCATCCTGCCTTTGCTGTATCTTCCAAAGTAACTTGCTGTCTTCATGCGCAAACTCATGTGGAGTCCCACTGACAGCCTCATTGCTCTGCCTTTTCAGCCACTTAGTGAAACAGCCTTTGGCTGTTTGCAAATTCAGAAAAGGGAAAAAAGAAAGAGTGTCCCAAACTGTCCACTTCCCTTATCTTCTCTGCATCACCAGGGAAAATTCACCTCTGTCCCAAAGCTTCCAGTCTGGGAAAGAAGCAAACTCAGGTACTTGCAGCTTCAAGTTTCTTCTCTTATTTGTGGGAGGGACAGATGCACAAGTAAAATTCATAAAGACTATTTATTCTGCAGGAGATGAGACCTGAGAGCACCAACACAGCATTCAGAGGGAAATGCAGTCACAGAGTCAGGGCGGGCGTTAGGATCAGTGCGGTTACTCGAGGGTTTAAAACTCTCGGTTTCAAGATTGTGGACAAGTCTCTTCGTCACCTTCCCCATCTCCAGTTGACGAAAGGGAATATTATATATATCCCTGTTGAAGGCCTCTAAGGATGAAGCAGTTAACTTTTGTAACTCATTTAAAGAGGAAAAGCAGTACATGCTACTGCAAATGACAATTAATGATGCACAAAATGGTTCTTCAGTGGAAGGGTCATTTCCTACCACTTGACAAGCCAATCCCTCTTGTAATGTGGGGGGTTTTTTGAACTGTTCAAGCAGATTTTTTAAAAAAACTCAGGAAAAAAAAAAAAAAGGAAACAACCTCCTGTATTCCCAAAATCACAGCCTTGCTGAGGCAATCGCAGCGTGCCTTTCACCCAAATGAGTTGTTGGGGAATAGAGTGGGAGAGGAGCTTTATTCTACACTCCAGCCTGCACTTGCTGGGCGTGCAGAAGGAGCAAGATGCAACCCTTCCAATGAGGATCAAGCCAATGCCATTGCACGCAACAGCATCTCTCTGACCCAAGGCACCTCTGAAATGTCTCCTGGCCTTTCCCTGCTCCTTTTGAGTGTTCTGTCCCGAGAAAGAAACAAAAGACAAATAATAAAATCAGAAACAAGCAAAGAACCAGAGAAGAAAACAAACCTCCAAACCCCCTGGAATGGCTTCCCTGGATTATTTCTAGTCAGGCAGGACTTAATCTTCTAGGCGTCCTCGTCTTTGAGAGTAAAGAGGCATTCGGCACTTATCTAAAATTAAAATGATGAGCAGTGAAAGCCCTTGCAGGTACAGGGATCTCATCTGCATACGTGTCTGCTTTGTTTCTGCGGTTAGCCCCTGCTGCTTGCTTGACGATGAGCAGGGACTGCTTGGGGAGGGCGGTGGGGGGACGCAGTAGCTTCTGCTGTGATCCTCCACCTGCCACTGCAGCACCTTTTAATACATGTCCATTTTTACTTATATTCCAGTTTTATCAAAGCAATGGGGCGTGCGATAGGCTGGTAAATAATTAATTTGTTTCCCAAAGACGCCCAGTGGAAGGGATGACAAGCCCTGCCATTTCTACTTTTATGGAGCGCCAGATGAAGTGAAGGCGTCAGCGAAGGGGCAAGAAGCTGGGAACAAAGTGAATTAGAGAATATCTTTCCTTCAGTAAGACAAATTTGTGTTGGGTAACCATGCTTTGCTGGGGAAGCCAATTGGAAAAGAGTGATAGAGGCCCAGCTACCGAAGTTCATCAAAGTCATCTGTTTCAGGTAAGCTCATTTTTCACCAGCCAAGGGGATATTTACCTGGAGTACACCTGTAAGGTACAGCCGACAGATTGAACGGTACAGTGCTTTATTATATTTCACACCCTGATGATTCAATATGATAGGAAAGAGGCAGAGAAAAAGGGAGAGCTGCGGAAAAAAAAAGCCGTCTCTTCTGTTTGTAGCGGGTTTGTTGCAAACCATGACTGCGGTGCTTAGGTAAAGCAGAGAAAAGCGAGCAATGGTTTGGAGTGAATTACGCTCCTTTGTGAGTATTTAGCTCAAAATAACCTTCATTGTTTCTCCTTTCCTTTTTGCAAGTGACATCCCAGATTTCTGCGGTGAGACAACCCTACATTATATATATCATTAAGTACCTCCTCCCGGCCTGTCACCCTGGATGGCAGCAAGGATTGACTCTTCCCGTTGGCTCCCCAGGGAGCTCCGTGCTTCTGCTGGGAGAGCAGAAATGCCTCCAGCTGGGCAAAGAGCTGAAAAATGGGACCTTCTCCAAAATCACCTGTCTTTACAGCCAACCCTACAGCCACCTCCTGTCAAAGTGTGCACCTGGCTTGCAGACCACCTCCCAAGGTCCTTCCAAGGCCACCGCCTTGGAGAATCATCACTTTGCTGTGCCAACGTTCAAGTGAGAGGCTGGACCCAACTTCTACAGGATCAGGAAATACCATAATTTCACCTGAACTTGCAAATCTGACTGTTACAGTCCCTGAGAGCCTAAACGTAGCTGCGCCTTGGAAAATAAAACTGTCAGTGGGTGATTTCAGGTACTTGGTGGGGAACATGGGGTTTTGGAGATGGGAAGTTTGCCATTTATGCATACTGTTTCCACTCAAAAAGAAAATGGACATTTGTCTCAGCTCCTGGAAAAGTGTGGCCAAAACCTTTCTTATTTGGAGAACACAACCCAAAATTTACGTACAATTTCTTGTACATCTCTGCTTCCCAACAGTCAAACATCTCTTTTTTTTCCTGGAAAAGGAGTTTATCACAGCAAGTTCGGCTAAGATGCCGAAGCATTACAGATATTGCCACCACCATTTTGCAGTGAGATGGCAAAGACGAGCTGAAAGAAATATTTTAAACAAATTTGTAAGAAAATTAGTGTTGTCACAGACAATATGTAGAACTTTCTTGTGTCTGATATTACCTTTACCAATAAATCAGGGATTTCAGGTGCCTGAGCACCTGCAGATTATCTGGGGGCAATGGTGTGTCAGAACTGGCAGAAGCTATGCATTATGTAGATCCTTGAGAAAAGGGGGGTTGGGTTGTTTTTTTGTTTATTTGCTCTTTTGTCGCAGCTGTAACCACTAGCATTTGGCCCAGGACCAGATTTTAGCCTTGGGGCCACAGCCAAAGGTCACATTACTCAACTGTTTGGCAGTCAGGGTCATATGCTAGGAAGGATAACATCTGGACATGTCAGGCCATGTTCTGCCAGATATCGTGGTGCCGTGGACTACCAGAGTGCTGCCAGCTTCGTCACAACAGCCAGTGTGGCTCCAAAATATTTACTGTTTTGGCGAGAGCTAAAAGCTATCTGGCTGAATCCGTCCAAATAGTGACGCCCCATTTTAATCCAAACCAACATGGAAAGTCACTGGTGGGCAGCAGATACCGACAGGGCAGAAAGATGATGATGTAAGGGGGACATGGGCTCTACGCTTGGTGGCACCGCTGAAAACATCTGCTGAAGATGGTGCAATTGTGCCAACATTTGCCACAAAACACATGAAGTAACTAAAAATTATAGAATTATAGAATCATAGAATCATAGAATCACAGAATCATAGAATGTGTTGGGTTGGAAGGGACCTTTAAAGGCCTTCTAGTCCAACCCCCCTGCACTAAGCAGGGGCATCTTTAACTATGTCAGATTGCTCAGAGCCTCACCAAGCCTGGCCTTGAATGTCTCTAGGGATGGGGCCCCCACCACCTCTCTGGGCAACCTGTGCCAGTGCCTCACCACTCTCATTGTAAAGAATTTTAAGTTTACATGCATAAATGTCCAGATCTGAAGGACTCTTTCTCTAGGACCTCAGCATCTCCAGCTTCCAGATGGATACAGAGCATTTGGGACTGTCTAGGGAACATCTTTATATATTAGATACGTGCTGGTATGTTTTGTCCTTATAAAGAAGGTGGTTTCTCCTAAGCTCTAAGGTACGCCTATTTCTGTTCCTTTTACAAAAAAAAAGAATCCTTCAATAAATTAACATGCCTTTACAATGATAATATGGACTATAAAAATTATTGTGATTCATATCAGGACACATAATGATTTAACTAATCAGTCATTAATTAAACAGGTTTTTACCTGCGGGGGCTGCAAGAGTTTAATAATTTAAGCTGACTAAATGTTAGCACTACCCAGGCATAATTAGAGCTGTGGGGAAAGTTTCACAAATACAGCAAAGCTGGCTACATTTCATGCTATTTACTGCGTGTAGGCAGCCGTCTGGCAGCAGAGCAGACTTTTCACATCTAAATGAGCATGTTGCCAGGAAAGAGTGACCAGGAGGGGACTGGATTAAGGATGTCGGTCAACCTAAATTGTAAAAGAGGTCCCAGTCCTTCAACAGCTTAAATATGCTCTCGGTACATACAATCATGCTCGTTGCAGAAGCTGTTGCAGGATTGACCCCTTTATTAAGTGTTTACATGTGGAGCACATCCTTGCGCAGGTCTTAGGACATAGGGGTCCATTGGGTTTGTGTTAATAAAACTGTGTTGCTTACCTCTCAAGAATGGAGACAAGCTTCAAGAGCCTGGAGTCTTCACTCTGGGACCTTTGTGGCCACATTTCGTTCCACCTCCAAGTCTTCTTTTACTTGCCTATAAACTGGTGACAATAGGCTTTGCCTGTTTTGTGTTGCCTGCTTGCTGCAATCATGCACCAAAAATGTTTTGTAAACAGTATTATTTCATTAATGAGGGGCTACAAGTCTGCCTTTGAGCATTAGGAGCCTGTAGTGGTCCAGTGGAGAAGAAAACACCTGGAGGAGATCACAGGTTCACACACAGGCCTGTGACTTCTGAATCCAGCTCCTCTCCTGTTGATAACAGCAAGGTAGCGATGCCCGTATTTAATATTCAGCATCTAGAAGAGAAATGCTTTGGTCAAAGCAACATCGAGGAGGAGGAATTCTTTGTTCTATGAAAGGTTAATGCACCTGGGTAGCAGCCGAAAGCGTTTGCATGCAGAGAGGTCATTAATTCATGCAGTAATAATTTGTGAAATAAAAATCAATCTTGGAAAGGAGGCAAAGCCTCTAGTTCCAAAGTAATGGACTGCCTTTTGCACTGCATCTCGTTAAGCAAGACCCAAATACATAATGGGCTCAATTTCCATGCAAGCCTTCTCTGCAACCCAGAAAAACTAATAGCAACCCTAAACAAAATGTATCCATACCCTGCTGCCTTTCAGGGCCTGGCAATTGCAGCTCAATTAACACGGCAATCCCGGCCATCGCAGGATGTTTTTAAATGGTAAAAGCTGCAATATTTGTTCCAGGGAAGTGGAGCTCTTGGGATGATGGACCAGACCTGCAGACATGCCTGGCACCATCAGCTCTTGGTGAAAGCACCTGACGGACATGGAGCTTTAAGAGGGCTCAGAAGCAGCCCAGCTCGGCTCCACTCGGAAGGAAAAAAGGGGCACTTAGAGGGTGCCCCTGGAGATACTCCCAGAGCCCCAGATAGCCGCATCCATGCCTCTTCTTCTTACTCAAGAGGGAAACAACCTGAGGCCAAACGGAACAGACAAAGAGCACTTGATGCCTCTGGTTCAGACAAGGCTTGGTCAGAAGGCTGCAGAAATCCCTGGTACATCCCTACGGGTAAATAAAAGAAGACAAGAGACAACTGGAAGGGAAATGTGGGCAGAGAAATCTTCAAAATAACATGTTTCTTTGAAAAACAGCCCACAAGTTCCTTCATAAAGGAGTAACGGGGTCAAATTCACTCCTTGGTTCCACACAGAGCGAAATACCTTTTTGCTTTCATGAATTAAGGTGATATCAAAGCTGCTGTGCTGCCGGCATCAGTTTTCTGCCAGGATTCCAAAAAGAAAAAACGTACATTATCACTCACTCCTCAGGTTGAAATCCGTCCCTCTTCCCCTTTCCCTACCTCCCAGGGGCTTTAATTTGAATTTTCTGCTTGGGGTGGACAGGTTTCCTGGACACTGTCACCGGCACTGATTTCACTAACTCGGCGGCATCTCCAGGTGATTTCGGTGAGAGGGGAGACGGGCAGGCTCACTGCCAGGCTGCAACCCAGCCCCGAGTGCGGAGGTGTCAGTCTGTAATACTGACAAAGTACAAAATCCAGTCCCAATAATCCTCTTAAGTCAGAGCAGAAAATAACCGGTGTGATTGATAACCCAAAGACAATCAAAGTGTTTAGGATTTAGGGAAGGGACCATACATACGGAATATTTCCAGAAAGAACTACACAGTTTAAAGGACTGTTTTGTTTGGGGTTTTTTTCCCCTTTTGGTATACTAAAAGAGGGGAAAAGTAGCAATTATAAGCTGAAAATATGCTGAAATCAGTGACGGTTTTACCATTGATTTGAATCGGTTTTCAATCAGGCTTTTAAGGAACACAACAGAAATATCAATTAACAATGGAATAATCATTACAAGTAAACAAAGACAATAAGGAATAAATTAGAGCAATGCTGGAAATCCATAACATTCAAAGTCAGAAAATCAGTTGAGTTCAGTTTGGGGAGAAGAAATTCAGCAAAATTAATGCAAAGGATTGATGGTTTGGGGTTTTCCACCATGCTCCGGGTGGTCACAGGCTGTAGAGCTGTATTCTCGATGGACATGGGTGTCCCCACTCTGTCGGCTCTTCTGTTTGTGCCCTGCAAAGTGCGACTGCCTCGCGGTGTTGTTTGCACAGCAACCTGAGAGACTGGGTATCTGGTTCCCACTTTAATTAATGGGAAATGAACATCCCGGACTCCTCTCTCAAGTGTAGAGGTGTTTTTTCAGGTGTGCATGGTGTTTCAAAGGAGAGAAGGATACAGAGGCAGATATAGGTCTACGTTACCGGTATAGATGTAAAAATCTAAAATGTCTGGCAACGCTAGTGGAAGTTATTTTTTTCTTTCGTGCTTTGGAAATAACACATCTCACGTGATAAAGATGTGTCGCAGCAGAGCACCGTGGTTTTTTCAGCCTTACCAAGAGGAACTTTTTCTGCCGAGAGTACAAAAAGCACTGGAGTTGCGTTAACAACAATTTCGTAATCCAAAAATTGGCAAAAAAATGCATTTTTACTTTCCCAGCTTTCAAACTATCCCTTGGGATTCCCCCCACGGCCAGAGTTGGTTTTGATGCAAATACCTCATAGGAAAAAACAAGCAAAAATTGTGTTAAACTAGCAAAAAAAAGAAATCTCAAACAGTAAAGCCACCTCAAGATAACCTTTTGAAGGAGTGACACAAGATCTATTTTGAAATTTTTGAACTCATTTTAGCCCCCTGGCAGATGGCTTGAGTCACATCTCTTCCTCCAGCCGCGGCTGTCCAGTGAATGTATTGCTGTGACTCCTCTTCCCTGTGATTCAGCCGGAGCGAGTGGAGAAAATTATCCCACTAGAAATGCCAGATTTACAGAATGATCTCCCTAATCTTACATGGTAACAGGAAGATAGGATGAGGGGTAACAGTTTTAGACTAAAAGAGGGTAGATTTAGATGAGCTATGTGGAAGAAATTCTTTACTGTGGGGGTGGTGAGCCCCTGGCCCAGGTTGCCCAGAGAAGCTGTGGCTGCCCCATCCCTGGAGGTGTTGAAGGCCAGGTTGGACGGGGCTTGGAGCAACCTGGTGTGGTGGGAAGTGTCCCTGCCCAGGGCAAGGGGTTGGAACTAGATGGTCTTTAAGGTCCCTTCCAACTCTAACCACTCTATGAGTCTATGGTAAGATGGTTCCACTTTCCAGCTGATTTTTTAAGTCATTCTTGAAAGACAAAGAAACCCCCTAGTAAGTGAATAGCCTTGTCCTTAAGTCTGGGGGCAGCTGTCTGCTTGCAGACCCTGCAATGTACTGGGCTCTAAGGGCATCCCAGACCACTGTTGGGTAAAAAGGGGGTATTTTTCCCTTTCTGTTACATAGTGGGATAAACGTGAGATGGTCGGCAGGCAAAGAGGGAGGGCTGGCCCTTCTGATGTTACATGCTGGGCCCCACATCTCAGCAACAGATCATTTATCAGATTTGGACATTTATTTTCCCCAAAAAGAATGGGCTTCTGGGGTTGTGTGGACTCAGGTTTCATCTCTTGCATGGGACACGACCCAGTTTTCTTGGCAGCAATTACCAATTTCAAGAGTCTCTTGTGTTGGAAGAGGCTGTGGAGCCCCTGGCCCTGGGCAGTGCTCCCAGGGATGTCCATGACCGAGGGAGCACGAGAGCCCCAACATGTCAGCAAGGGGCAAATCTCTATATAATATATATATGGGGCTTTTTTTTTAACCTAACTACTGCACTCATAATTCTTCACACTAATCCCATTCCTGGCACAAATCTTCTATCTCAATCTTCCTATTTTTCCCCTGTCCACATCTTGACATCCATTAAATTCTCAGTGTGCCCAAAGCTTACCTATACGGCACGCTGCTTTATCCAGTGGCGTCAGTCCATCAATAAAGCTCAGCTGCTGAGTTTGTCTGCTTTCCTGCATTTTCGGATTACCGTAAATTATGTGGATGCTGGAACCAGCGATGCCGATGTGCCAGCACCAGGCTCCGGGATCCACGGTTCTGGGCTCCAAGAGCATCAGGAATGGGGCAGGACTGAGACTTTCCCATCATTTCCAGGCACCAACAAAGCCACCGCCAACAAAAAAAAAAAAAAAAAAAAAAAAGTGGTATCTGCTAAAGCTCAGCCCAGCTGGGAGGGGATGCAAATGTGAATGGCACCTTTCTCCTTGTGGCTTTCCACTCATCTTCTCTTTCTTTTCTCACTCCAGCATGAGTGTACAATTAAAACACAATCAATCTCTGTGACATTTCCAAAGTGTGCAGTCAGTGCGCCGGCTCCTCTTTTAGCCTTGGCGAGAGCCCAAATTTCTCGGAAAAATAAGCTCTCGACTTTCCCCTCAGCGAAACCCAGGATTAAGGGTTGTCGAGTGGGGACAAATCAAGCATCAAATTTGTTGTCAACAAATTAATACACTGAAGGGACTTCTCTGAGTGACTCTTTCCAGGTTTAGCGGTAAGTGGGGATGGTTAATTCTAACAGTAGCCAATGATTTGCATTCAATAGCCCTATTTCGTGTGGGCAAATACAGTTTTTTAATAGAAGTGAGTTATTACACCTTCCTTTATCAAAAAATAAGGGGAATGAGAGGTAAGAAACCTATTAGATGAAAAGCCTCTTGTTTGTGCTGGGAGAAAAAAAGGTGGTCCCATTTTATTTTATTTGTCATCTCAACACAGACAGGAAGAAAAATATTAATATTTAAGACTACCTCTAGCAATTGTGTGCTTTGTTTTTCTATTTATACACCCTCAAGGTGCATAGAGGGTTATAGCAATGCCTCAGGTCACACTCATAATAACGGGAACCTCACTCCCCCCCCCCCGCCCCCCCCCGTTTAAAACAACTCTATTAGTACCGCGCAAGCTACCTTAAGCAGCATCTGACATATACAAACTGTTGCCTGTAGGTTGCCTGTTTGTTTGATTTTCTGCAGTGTGAAGGTTGAGTTGAGTCATTTTGCACCCAATTACTTTGCAGTAAATTTGTCGGATGATTCTTGTCGTGCCGTATTGATCCAACGTGTCACCTTGAACTTGTTTATTGACACATCAAATTCCGAAGGCAGCCCTGTTCAATTTACCACTTCCCAATTATGGCATTTATATGATGTCACTGAAGCTTCTTGTCACGTTCAGATGAGGCCATTTTCCCCCCTCCACCACCAATCACCTGAGCAGCGGTTGCCATTTTTCTCTGACCTTTCCCGAGACAGATGGTGGTTCATAAAATACATCATTAGCACACGTGTCATTTTATCTTGCCTGGATTTTTTAAGTGAAAGGTACTTTGTTCAACAAAAGATCTTTCAATTTCTTCTTGGACGATGGTGCTGCTAAATAGGATTTTTTTCACGAGCGCCAGAGAAGGGGATTCATCCCCGATGGCTTCAACAAGGGATTCGCAACACGAGGCCGGGAAAGCTCCATCCTGGGCCCGGCAGAGGATCTGCAGCCCCAGATGGTCATGGGATCTGCAAACAACAAAACAGCTCAGAATCCATCCCAGAACTCTGACACACAAAACAGATGTGGGAAACGGAGCACTGGTGTGACGTTCACCACGGGAGGTGGCCTGGTGTTCCATCGACGGTCGGAGATGAGCGCACAGAAGCAGTGGCTATTTGCTTTGCAAAGTCTTTCAGGGTTTGTGACTGCCACACTGAGTTTACCGAAGACAAAGATGCTGAAAATAGCTTTCTTTTTTACCCTGAGGTGTCCTGTTTATTGTCTTTAGAACCGCCCATTTGTTTTTGTAATAACTCAGGAGCTGCGCAGAGTGGGTGCAGAAAGAGTATTTGAAAGTACTTCTTTCTCTTAAATCATGAAAACATTTGATGCCAATAACTTAAGATATTAGCTGGCCAACTTTGTCTCTTTGAATTGATTCAGCAACGCACTTAAGCTCAGATTTCTACTGGGGCATATGCTTCAGTCCCACTATGTGAATTTACGATGTCTGTGTGGTTTCCACGTTGAGGACCCATGAGTTGTTCCTGCACAGGAAAAGTGTCCCTCTTCTCTCTGTGCAGAAACTCCGAGATAACCCAAAAGACAATCTGGACCAAGGAAGGTTTTGTTGTTTGAGGCTCCCTAGGACTGAGGTCAATGTTAAAGACAAACAGGAAAGACACACACTCTTCCGCTGCATGATTTATCACTTGCCAAAATGTGCTCGAGAAAAAAGCCAGGGGAGGGGGGAGAAAAGCAACCACAGCAGAAGAAAAGATTATCGTCTTGGCAGTTCCTCAGTTATGATGCCAGCGGTGTTTTAGAGTAGCTGGAACAAAAACATTTCCGAATCCAATTTCATTAAGTATAATATCTTCTTCTTGCTTGACGCTCACTGTTTTACTTCCCCATTTCCCCGACAGAGGATGTGATCATTTCTGTATCACGGGAACTTAGAAAACAGCAGACAGCACGTCTCTAAATTCCTGAAGACCCTGTCTCATCTCACCACGCTCTCACATCCAAAGTCCACTGCCTTTTCAGCCCGGCCGGTGATGCTGCGGCAGTCTGGCATGGGAGAGAGGAGCCTGCCTACATGGGGAGGAAAATAAAGTCAGCAAATGCTCTCAGGTGGAGATGTTGAATGTCAGGTGTCAGCCAGGAGCCAGCTCCTGATTTATAAGCCCTGCAGGAAGGGTTATGGGTGGATACTGGGCACCTCCTTGCACTCGCTTGGGCAAGGCGATGCTTCCATCGTGTCAGACAGCACAACAGCTTCTTCTTTCCTTTATGTCACAGGCAGCCCTTGGATGATGCTCCCATCTCAAAGCTGTTGCCCAAGTTGAAGTTACTGCTTTTGCAATTTATTGTTCTGGTCTCTCCAGTACACATTGTTAATCTCCTTTACAAGACCGGGACTCTCTCTGCCCCAAAGATATTACCTATGTCCCTCCTTCATCTTGCTCCGTCTATCTTCTTGTGCACGTCTCCCAATGTCTTCTGCTTGTCTGCTATTCAGGGAAGCCACAGTTAGGCTATGAGCACTCGTTTCCTTTTCCAAAGGTCTTTGTATCATAAGACTTTCAAAATAACTCCAGTTCCTAGCCCTGAAAGGAATCAAACTCTCCATTGGGCATTTTTGGATTGCCAAAGATTTGCCCTTACGCACATTCAGGTGTTGTGGCAGCGGTGGCTGCGGCACAGCCAGGTGGTTGGACATGGCTTGAAATCTGACTTGGGACCTTCACCTTTTTATCTACCAGGGGCTTAGCAGATATTCACAGATATGTAGCAGGAGGCTACAGCCGAGGGGGTAACATCCCAGTTTCTAAAGCAGGGAACGGAGAAAAGGAGAGGCTACTCTGGACATCATAGGTCAGGAAGATCTTCCAAACCAGAACTAGAACCTCCTAAAAGAGCCAGGAATACGAAGCTGATGTAACTTCCAAGCACAGCAGGATGTGCTGGCTTGCCCTGCTGCTTTGACAATTACTGGTTTTTCATCAGGTCAAGCTTGAAGACTCTGGTACCCATGCAAGGTTTGTATACAATCCATGTTTTGCCAGCCAGTGTGGTTTTAGCAGTCTTTAGGAGCTCTGAGAGCATTCATAAGGTATTTTCTGACCTGTCACCAGCACATCCAAACCTAAATTTCATCCCTTCTCCTCTGAGATGTATCACACGGTAGTATATTCCTGTAGAAACATTGTATGTCTCTTAAACATGACTAGAGTAGATAAATATTGGGTCTATATATATCAGGTAGACAAACAGATACTCAAAACACATGATTTTTTTTTTTTACATGTGTGTATATATAAGAAACAGACATGAAGAGTGCAGGTGTTGGATGGACACATGGTGGATACGAGTGTGTGCATCTGCAGGTTCATTTGTGGGAGACCATATGGCCAACTGGACAGAGCTCATCCCAAGGCAGAGATGCAGGTCCAGTCCCAGCCTGACCCCAATCTGCTCCTCTGCTTCCTCTCCCCGTTCTTGCTTTCTTGGTGTGTCTGGGATGTGGGAACTTTAGAGCAGCTCATTTGGCACAGGGTTCCCAGAAATAAACATCCAAAAGGATTTGGGCAAGCCAGCCTTCAAAATAAAGACTTCTCCTGAAGAAGGCCCCTTGTAAAGTTTGGGGCTTACTTGGTTTCGGCTGAAATGACACATCTTTGTTTGCACAACTGCAATTCTCTGCACACGCTCACAAATAAAACGGGATGGAGAACAAACGCTGTGGTAGATACCGGATTTATGACATGCCAACTTTAAATAGCACCCATAAGGCTTAAACCGGCAGCAATGGGGAATCCATTTTTCAATTGTAGCAAGCAGACAAAGCTTTCTCTTTCTCTTCTCGCTGGGTAAGCCAATGCCGGGTACCAATTTCCCGAACTCCTCATGCCAGGAAACCATGTCTCCACCTCCTCATGTGTGACTTAGCATTCTTTTTAAAGTCCAAAAATGTACTAAAATAGCAACCACGCTACTTAACAGTATCAGATGACTAGAGACAGCCCTTAGATACCAATTAACCTTTGTGCCAGTTTTAGTCTGGTGTGCACACTCTCGTCATGAGTGCAACTGTTGAATAATTAATCCCTTTGACTAAACAAACCATCACCGGACCGCGCTCAGCTTCCTCTTCTGCTGGTTTAGGTACCGATGTCTAATTTTTTGTCATTGATTGTCACCCCCTCTTGAAAGGCATTTTTTCTTTATGTTTATGATTATATTCTTTTCCTTGGTAATTTGAACAGGGGATCAGGGTAGCCAGTATAGTGGAAAGGAAGTAAGAAGAGAAAAGGAAAGAGGAGGGGAAAGGGAAAGGGAAAGGGAAAGGGAAAGGNGGAAGGGAAGGGAAGGGAAGGGAAGGGAAGGGAAGGGGGGAAAAGAAAAAAGAAGAAAAAAAGAAGAAAAAAGAAAAAGGAGGGACAAAGAAAGAAAGTTTTTCTCTGTAGCAGAATAAAAATCTCATTTTGACAACTAGTTGAGGAGAGACGCATTTTGGTTACAAGGATGGTTTGGTCTGCTGTACTATTTTGCACACAACTCCAAAATTAAAAATTACCTCCAGGGAGTAATTTTTTATTTTATTTTTGCAAATATTAGATGGCCCATTTCCATCTTATTGAACATATTGTCACTCTAAACTGGCAGCTCGTTTGTTATTCTCAGAGCATTCTAAAGATACAGAAATAATACCCCAGAGAATACAAATGGCTACACGTTTCATGAATACTTTCCAGTATATAAATTTGTAGTCATGGAAGAATTTACAGGTACATCACTGTTTGTTTTCAAGTCAAAGAAATATACTCTTACATTTCATGCGTAAAATTGTATGCACTGCTCTACTGCAAACACATCAACTAACACGCCAAATTTTGTGGTTCTTTGAGCTTTTTCAGGCAAAATTCTCATAGGTGATCAAGAACTGCCCAAAAAAAGTTGAAATATATTTATCTGTATGAGTTGTTCGATTTAATTTTGTTGGTTAAGTACCACCTATGGGTTCACAGTGCCTCGTTGAACATGCTAAAAAGAAATGGTGGGAGGTCTGAACCATAAAGCATCAAAGCCTAGTTTGGCAATTACATTCTATAATCTTTTATATGGAGAATGTCTCCTCTAACAGGTGTCAGTAGCATACCAAAGACAGCTCACGTTAGGACCAAAGACATTATCTCAGTCCAACACGGTTCAACTGTTCATCGTACGTTTCGGAAACGTCCCACGAGCCCCTCGTATCTGTGAGTGACATGACACTTTCAGGAAGGGAGAAAGAGATGATCAAGAATTTTAAAGGTAAAATGGGAATTACAACCCCCTGGGGAGTCTGCTCCCGGCCTGACTGCGGTGGGAGGTTTGCACCAACCAGCAGCCCGGGGATTGGGTCCCATGTACTGACTTTTCATTATTCTTAAAATCAATAAGTAGATACTGACTACTCTTAAAGTGAATATCAAGATTAATTGACCCAAGTGGTAAGTATTGATCCAGGAATGGTCAATCGATTGTCAAGGGATGATAAATCTTGAATTTTATAGGAACATGAAGCCACAGGCAGGAGCAACCCCAGGTTTGCAGTGGTGGACAATCGTGCAGGGAACTCCTGGGGCAGGATGCACTGCCAGCACCAAACACCCTGCCAGGAGAGCTGCCTTTGCAGAGCTAAAGTACCCAAATCCTCCTTTTCTTTCCCCAGAGGAAGACCTGCCAAAACCTAGGACCTTTTCTCCCTTTTGAGTGCAGGTCGGGTGGGGTTTGTCACATATGCCAGGCAAAATCAGAGTGTCCAGCTCTCGCAGAGGGCAGCAGAAGAGGGGTCCAGGTTGAGTCTTCCTCCAGCATGGACTGACTTGGACAGAAATATTTGGGGGTCTGTTAGGATAACAACATCCAGGAATGCGCCCGATTTCTTTAGTCACTGAAGCTTTTTTAACCAGCACTTTAAAGAGATCTGGAGCGAAAAAGCGCTGCTCACCCGGGAATGAATACCCGCTTCTGTGGGGCAGAAGGCAGCAGATCTGGACGAACTTCTAATAAAATAATACATGCAACATTACCAGGTAATAAGATTTATCAATATTGTTCCAGACTGTGGTATTACTGATGTCTTGGAGTTGCATACACCAGAAATCAATGGGGTCTCTGTCTGATTATTTTTGGCCAAGCACAACCCAGAAGGTCTGGGTGGTTTTTTTCTTTGTGAAATTAACAATGAATTATTTAAAAAGCAAAACTAGAAGAAAATATTTATATTGATGTTATACCAGAACGGGGTTTCAAGTCAAAGGGGAGTTAGTCAGTAGTCTAACATCACAGTCCAGGACTGTGTCCATCCAGGGACTGCACAGAGCCCCTCTTCCAGCAAGGTTTCAGCCCAAAGAGTGGAGAGACATGGGGAAAGGCTGTGACCTGCAAGCAAATCTATCCCCTGCCTGCCCAGATCAACACAAAACCTAAAAGACACCAACACTCGGGGCTTCAGGCACTGCCTCCAGGAGATTTCCTAACCATCTAGAGAAAATTTCCTTAAAAGGTTTCCTCCTTCTTTCCCCAGCAGCGTATCTGTGCCTCTTTAGCCACGTTCCCATTCCCATTACAGCGGTGCTACCCCTCCCGAGCATCCGCATCTGTGATGTTTCTTCAAAGGAGAAACCACCAGGGAACTGCCAAGCAGTATCTAGACCTCTGGGATGTGAAATATTTGTATTTTAATTGCATCCTTTGTTCTTATTTCTAATAAAGGATGATATTATGAGGCCTGAGGGCCATATTCCTCTTTCTAGGGATTGTTACTGTGTGATGATAAGGAAAATGCTACGTGACGTGGAATATGTGTTCAACAAAAATGTCCTTCAATGTGAGGAAATATCCTATCTGCCTTCATAACCTCAGATGGAGGGGAATACAGCTGAGAGCTCTTCCCTTACGCACTGCTTCCTACCTTGCGTTTACTCCTCAGTCTTGTTTTCTACAGACTCCCGTGAATGACACCTGGAGGCAAGGAAGAGAAGGGAATTTTCAAAAAAGTGTGCAGGAGGCGCGGGTACGAAACCAATTAGTTATTAATAGGTTTCGTCCACACACCTCCTGTGCATCATTTGGAATATTTACCCTGTAGGCAGTGAAGAGCAATCAGGTGAGAAATTTGGGTTTGCATCTTGCCAGACGGGCTTGACAACTTCGAGCTGAACTTTAGCTCCCCGTCGCTGTCCTTGCAACATAGGAGTGTGTTTAATTTAAACAAAATGCCTAGCAAATCGGGGTTTTTTTTCTTAAAACGTTGAATTTATACTCCCCAAAATGTACATAAACATATACATATTACTGATTTATAAATACACATGTGTGTATATACATATACACACAATGTACGAAGTAGCCTTGCTTTTGCACCGACATCTAGCCAGTAAGAATTTGAGAGCAATGAGAATTCCATTTTTTTAAAAAAGAGAAAGCATAATTGAAAAATGAGAGCTAAGCAAAGGAAAATGACGCTTTGAATAGATCCCTAAACATCATTTGCACCTGTAGTGACTCAATTATTTGTCATTAATGCACAGATTTGCTAGTGTCAGTTGAACCACAAGTGTTGGAGGACTCTGTTTTGGCACGAGCTATAACCGTCAGGATGCCACTAAAGAAGAAGTTTCTTGCATTAAGAGCACGAGGCAGCAGTGTCCTCGTTTCATGCAAGGCAAACCACTGGTTAAGAGACTTGTCAGGAGTCAGGCAATGAGTCCGTTGGAAGGACTGGAAGAAGTCCCCTCATTGTGCACCATTATTCAATCCTACTGTGGTTCTCTGACCTCTTTGGTGTGCTGACATGAGTCAGAAAACACCTGAGGATGCTGAAGCTTCTTGGACTCCTTCATTATAATACAGTAAAAGTTGTACAGGAAAATTCTCCAATGGTGTTTACTTTTCTCACTCAAACGCTGCTCAGCGGAGCTTTGATTTCCGTGGGCTGTTGGAGTAAAGCTGCTTGATAGCTCCAGTGGGAACTGCCGCAAGTAAACATTGAGCAAGAACTTGGGACACAAACTTATGAGTACGGTGCTGAGAATATCCTAGGTCAGAGGTGACCAGGAAAATAAGATTCTTAATCACCTGACAAGGAAAGGAGATAATGAAACGGAGTTGGGTACAAATTTCCCCTAATGGACCTTACCAATTCCCATTCTTCCTCTACAATTTCAGTATTTAGTGACAAGTTAATCACAATGTTTGATCTTCAGTCAATAGGATATGTTCCTTAAAATAAGAAGAGGCTTTGTATTCTGATCGCCCGTCAGATTGCCACCAATCTTTCAAACACAGGTGCCAGATGCAGGCACAAAAATCTACTGACAGCAGCAGGATGATGAAGATGATGGACTGTATGATTGTGCCAAGGGGCTGATTTCTCATCATTTAAAAGAGAAAAAACAAGCTGGGGTGCTGGGACCAGTGCTCACCCCTCAGCCCGTCCCAAACTTTCACCTGTAATTAGTATACACGAAATGTTCTTCACATGTAACTCGAATTATGTGTAAAATACCTATTAACAACCGATAAAGCAAGAAGAATTAATTTACTAGTACCAGCTACCTGACTTACCTGGCAAGATTTCACTCCGTTGCCCTCAGGTAAATGTAGGTGTTGGACATTAAGAGCTGGCAGCAGGCACAGTGAGGAAGACAATTAGCAGCAGCAAGGAAGCGTCGCAGCCCGCCAGACTTTTATTGAGGCAGGTCATAAAATGCTTTTGTTCACATTTTCCAAGATTCATTGACAGTCTTGTAATTGATGACAGAGCCTAAGAGCGAAAGCGTCTCTCTCAAGCGCTGTGCAAGGCTCCCCACGCCATTGATAATGACCTACTTGCATTTACAAGAAATAAGTTCCAGCATCCTTTTATTGATACAAAACTGCCCACCATTGAGGAAGTCCACACAGCTCTGCAGAAGCTAAAGATAAATAAAGCTATTGAAACCTACTCCATTTCTCCTGAGCTGCTAAAGTCTGTGGCCTCTTAATTGCTACAGAGCTATAGATGCTGTCCAAACTCATTTGAAAGAATAATCATATACTCAATAACCAGCACATTGGAATAGCAATAATAAAATACCACAGAAAAGGAAAGATGACTAAGCAAACAGGCATTGTTTAGTGTAATTCTATTTTTAATACCTGGCAACTTTTGCCTGGGCGATGCTCTGACGATTTGCTATCAGAGCAATTCCCATGATACAAACATCTGAGAGACAGTCAATATTTTTGAATGTGCATCCACAGCTTGATGGTTTTGTAGGGTGAAATCCCAGGTTTTTTTAGCCTCAACGGTGACTCCAGCAGAAGATTTGACTAAAGGAGGACTTGATAATTTTATTTTTTTATTCTGATTTGCTTTTCTTTCGTTTTTTCATCCTCCACAAGGACACGTTTGCAAGGGAAGACCACAGATATCCTCTCTGTGGACACCACCACCATAAAGTCAGGCTAAATACCTGCTCCAGGACCCCACTGCAAGATGAATTGGGCACCCCCCAGTTTCGGGACCCCCAAAACAACGAGCAGGTTGCCCCAGCTCCTTTGGATCTCCTGCTAATTGACTGGCTAATTTGGTCTTGCTCCTGCGGACTGACCATGATTCCTTTCAAGGTCCCTTGCAAACGCCTGGCAACTCTACAGATTCAGACTCTATGGTGGTAGAGGAAGACATCTAAATTGACTGCTCCACCAAAATTCACACCAGCCTTTCAAAACCCACTACACCCACGGGCTAATAAACTCTACTCTAGACCCCTGACGCCAGTGGAGCCCCTGCAGATGTACACCAGCTGAAGAGCTGGCCAATAGGCACTACTGCAGTGCTGGCATACGGCAATGACGGTGGAGAAAAGATCGTTTAAAGAGACTATATTCTCTTGCATCTTCCAACCTGTTCCACAGCAAGCTATCGCGAATTTGCAGATCTCCCCATAAGTCACCGTAAAAGCATGTCATTTTTCCCTGATCTTTAATTCCTTGAGTAGCTACTTCCTTAATTGTAGTTTACAGATAATTCCAGGTAGAGTAGGTGTCATTAAAACCTCATTTGTCACTCCGTAGTGACTGCAGTAACACAGTGTCTCCTACTGTAACTAGGAGAAGGCTCCACAATAATTGCACATCCCCAGGCAGTGAACACCGAGAGTTTAATGGTGCCAACTGTAACCGCAGCAGCAGGAGAACAGCCCAACGTGCACAGTACGGAGTGTGCTAACGCAGCGAAGCATCCTCTGGCAGACAGCACCGAAGGGCACCACCCCTTTTCCCAGACCCTGGGCTGCAAATTTAGTCATGGGATTCAAATCCAGAGTCACGATGGTAGGAAAAGCATAGTCTGGGGGGATGTGCATCTTCTATCCTTAGGGCCGGTTAGAGCCACAGGGCTCAGCAGAAGCCATGGAAAAGTGCAGGGTCTGAGCTCTCTCTTCCCGAAGGAGGAAGGGGGTTGCCAAAAGGAGCTGCAAGCTGGGGGAAATGTCGTTAAAAGGTTACCTTTTGCAATCGGGATTGCGCCACTTAAAATGTAACTGTCAGGATGGTAAATGCATTAAATCAAATTAACTCCGCCGGAATGAAGGGAGCGTTAGAAGGAGCGAAGATAGTCTGTGTGGTTTTTATCGGCTGCAAGAGAAAGCAGTGGAGCAGAGAAAACTTTCACACTGCCATTTATTAAAATTACACTCAGCACTTTCCTCCCTTGCTTTAGAAACATTAACAGATGGTCGGCCCTGTTCTCATCTCACCAGTGGGGAAACAACGGCACAGAGATTAAGTGGCAATTTTAAGGTGAAGTAGATAGCTACAGCAAGCCCATGGGAGCCGGGGCCAGAGCTGAAAGAAGAAATGTAAGAGACTTTGCATGGACGTTGACCTACTGGAGCGATGAAGGGGATACACAGCTCTGCAGTTGGGTTATTTAGTTTAGGGAAGTGTATAAAAACAACCACAGCACTTAACTACAGAGCTTTGGAAGCACTGGTGGGGTCAGGCTCAAAGAGGAAGGTAGGCAAAGCAAGTTCGTCACTCACCAGAATCTGAAATTTTCTCTTGCTCTTCATTTTCATAGAAAAGAAAAAAATGCAGAAGAAACCAGAGAACGGTTTTCCAGGTGGTGACGAGGGTTCTGAGCATTTGCAGATGACTTGACATTGATATGAACGCTGGGAGAACTTTTCTTGACTTCTTCCTATGCTTTGATGCTGGCCGTCCTCACATGGGTTTCTAGTAATGGGTCGAGTAAAATAAAGCAACACTGTCAGGTTTCTAAAAACTAACTGTGCATGAAGGAGGAAGAATTAGTGTAATTAGCATATAACCAATGGGTAAGTTTGGGATATCTGTACCCAGGCCCATGGCTGTCATCTTTATTGTATCCAAACTCTGGCTCTTAGCATCTAACTGTATCAGTCTAGCCTAGCCTGGTCCTTGGATCTATCTACTGGGGGCAAAAATTAACTCAATCCTTCCTCTGCTCGTACCTTCTACTCACTGCCAACAACAGCCTCAGGGAGGAAGGCCAGATGGATCTCACCGCCGACTCCTCTCCAGAGGATGCGCTGAGGACGGCTGCACGAAGAGTGCCCGCAGGTCGGCAATACCTGCAGGGCGACGTGCGCTTTGCCCCTCTCGCACGGGAGAGCTGCCCTGGTTCCACGGCATCTGCGACTCCCCACTTCCCGGGGAGGCGGGAGGGCAGGATCCGTCCCTTCACGTGAACGAGGAGTAAAAATGGCAATTTGCATATAACAAAAGGCTTTTTGAGTCAATGCCATATCCAGTGGAAAGCGTGGTGGAAACAGCAGTGAAATTTATAAGTGGAAAAAGTCTTTAAGGCTTATTTGCCAAAAATGGTTATTTAGATATGTATTCAGGCGCAGCACTTTTGTGCAATGGTCTCCAAATGGCACTTTTAGATGCAACTACAGTACGCATAATAAATAAAAATAACAAAAGAGGCCTGGAAAGCAATGAACTTGTGCCATTGCCAGGAACGGCATTGCTCATATGCTGGTTTTAATCCTATTCTGGTGTTTATGGGTCTGAAAAAGTACCTCATTGCATCACAGGAGACTACTAAGCCTCATCAACTTATTCAAAATTCTTTTATGTGCCACAAAAGGAAAAAAACAAGACAAAAAGTAACTGCTATGAACTCCCTGCTGATAGACAGGCACACACCTGCCTTGCATTTCCCTGTGGCCAATATCCATGTTCGCTTCGGAAGCAGAATCCAGACAAATATGACGCTTCCAGGTATTGATTAAACAGACATTTGGAACGTGCCCAAAATGAAGCGCAACCAGGCAACTGTTTTGACATGGGGAGTGTAAGCATAAAACCACCGGAAAAGCCTTGGGAATGATTTTGTCGCTTTGGAAACAAAGAGAGGCAGTATCCAAACAGACCTCCCAACGAAAGAGAGAGACCCCAGCCACCAGGTTGTTTTTTCAATCCTTTCCAATGGGCCAGAAAGACCTGGAAGATCACGCAGCTGCATCCTGCAGACCTCAGACTGCGTAAACTGGAAAGGCATCAGTCCTGGGCTGACGATGCTGGTACCAGCTTCAAGCACAGGCGAAGCTCGTAGTTGCCTGCAGCAGAAGACTAACAGAGGTGGCAAAATCATGGTTGTCAGTGGGAGAGACCCAGTGGGTTTCAAAAAATGTGCTGCTGCAGAATATCAACTTCACCAGGCAATATTCTGAGAATATGCCTGGAGATGGAGTGAGCTCCTCCACCACGGGTGACCGTGGCCCCACTGGTTGTGCCGGAGAACTGGGTGCCATGTGGGTGCAATTTATCCAACCTGCTCTTGGCATCTGTCCAAGGATGAAACAAATTGCTTGTCTCCCTCTCTATAGCCCAACAATGTTTTAGACCTGAAGCATCCCCAAAGAGAGAGGTGTCCCCCAGGAAGAAGTTACCCTGGAAGATGCAGATGGTTAATGATACGCGAAGCGATTTAAAGGTTCCTCTTCTCTCTGCAGCTCCCGTAATATATCTGTCCTTACCTGCAGTAAGGTACTTACCAAGGGTTTCCAGCCCCACTTACTCCGTTCTGCATTTCATCAGGATTCAAGCGAAGCCCAAACCTTGGGCAGGATATGTAGGGGACAGGACAACTGCATTTTCTACCTCTGTCATGCCAGGGAGTTTATTGGAAAAGCACTGAAATCTCTTTCTCTCTTGCCCACACTAATAAAATAAACTTGAACCCAAGACTAGGTAAAAAGTGTTTATAGCAGCAGTTTTTAGGGTCTGATTTTGAGAAGAGCAGCTAACAGGAACTCCAGATGCTGAGCCCTGCTGACATCACCTTCATGCAGGTGTCTAGACAGATCCTCCCAAAATTTGGTCGCTTCTCTGGGTCCTAGAGGGGAACTATTAAATGATCTTTAAAAAATAAAGCCCAGTAAGTAAGTACGTACTCTTGGAGATCTGTGCTTGGTGATAGCATTTCGACAGCCCTCAACAGTAAATTGCAAGATAACAGGAAAAATGATGGCCCTTTAATTTTTGATCTAATCAAAGAGCTTTTATTTACATGATCTACTAGTTAACTCCACCATATCGAAGCTGACAGACTGTCCAAGTTGCTTCAGTCCCTAATTACTGAAATGAAGCGAGCACGTTTGTTGAATGATGGGTATTTTTTCCTGTCACCATAAAAGAGACCCCCCCTCCTTGTGATTTAATCAGACCCGTGTCCTTTCTGTAAATAACGTTTAATCATCTTAGCCAACCTCATTTTTATAATGGCCCCTTTCACTGGAGCTGAGAAAGATATTAATCCACAATCACACACACCACAAAAAAGGATTGATTCTCAAGATCAGAAGATGTTCGTATTCTTGTACTTATTAGGAATTATCTTCAAGGTCAGATTAAATGAGTGAGTCACAGAAGAGTTTGGGGATTTTTTTCCTAAACCCCATCCTTATGTCCAGTCAACAGTTGATCCGATGGACTTGTACCTGCTGGCAATAGCGTCGCCGACTTTGTAACATACACTGAACTGTGAATTAGTGGGGACCTACTAATCCTACAGTCAGGTGAGTTGGCAGCAGTTTCTCGCAGTACTCTTACGGCGTTATCAAGGGTGGAAAAAATCATCAGGAAACTTAGAAACTCTTATAAACTCTTGTGTTACTCAGTAACAACTTCAGTCACATACTTTCTCCAAAATAGCTATATTTTGCTGTTGCATACCTTCACCCAAATGGAAAATCAAGAACGATCTATATTTAAAGCCTTGCCCCTCTGCTCTGGTGGGGCTTGCCTCTGCACACCCAAAGGGACGGTGCTGATTTGGGCTAACAGGAATCATGCATCAGATGGGTTTTTCTTCAGCCCAGTCAGAAAAGCAACTCATACCTCTTAATAAGGATGTTGCATCGGCTTAGTGGTGAACAAATCTCTTCTTATTTTTGTTTACAAATTTTACACGCGGTAGTGTGGAGAAGTACAAATATAATTGACTTTTTAAGAGCTTGATCAATTCATATAAACCCTTAGTATTATGAAACAAATAAAATAAGAACCAGTAAATGTTCTTTTATGGCTCTGAAATGTATTGGAGGTGAAACTGCATTTAAATAAGAAGAGTTTCCTCTCAAAAGACTACTATTAGGTTTTGGCCATACAGCCAGAGTGAGATTATTATAACATGAGCCACGTGGCGCAACACTATCTGGTTTCATCCACAGGGAGAAGAATAATCTTTGCTGTGACATAGCTATTCCAATAAAATGCATTTTTCTTTATGTGCTAACATGAAATGGAAAGCTATAACGAAAAAAAAAAACCAACGTGAAAAGCCATGAAGATCGGAGCGGGCACAGAAGATATGTAAAGCTGATTTAATAGATTAGGAGGGACAGAGAGCAGAAATGTTCCACGAATTCATGGAAACGTTAACAACAAAATCTGGAGACGAGAGAGAGTAGCTCTGCGTCTCAATGTTTGAGATGTTATTCCAAGGTCAGGGACCTCCATAAGAGATTTTCCCTTGCAAGAGGGTTTTTTCTACATTTCCCTTTTACCAGGACATCCAGAGATGCCGTTTCCAGAGCAAAGACAGATTAGAAGATGACTCAGATGAAAAATATACATCAGATAAATGTGAAACGCTCAGTGAGAAAACAAATGTCACGCTCTGGAGGTCTCCTCTCAGACCAGAAGCCCCCAGAGGACTGTGCAAGAAGACCAGGCTCTGGTTGCAGAAACGGTGCCTGAACCTTACAGGGAATCATTTGCATCCCTCCCCACCGCTGACCCACCAAATATCCCTTTCTGGAAAATCAGGTCACCGATCCAGAGTAAAAGCTAAAAAGGGAAATGGGAAGAGGCAAGTTATTAACTTCATATATATTCAGAGCTTGAAATAATTTCCCCTTGACATTTTTAAAGCGCATATCCCAACTCACGTTTGGCTGCATTTCTTAGATCAATATGACTAAGGGAACAATTTTCAGAGCCTCCTGACATCAACACAGGTTTTACCACCCAATTCAAGAGCTGCGAAGCCAACCCTCATCCTGGATCTCCAAAAAAACCAATGCTGCTGGTGTGTCCCACCAACTAGATGGGTTACTTAACCCCGCAAACATGCGCTGGGGCAGCCCTAGCCATTCAAAAGCACATCTTTTACTCTAGTTGCCTATAGCAAATGAGAAACAGATTGAGAGTCCATAAAATATTCTGTATATTGCCTTCTCTGGTACTTTGGGGCCTCAGAGTGTTTCTTTAGGGTTCATATTTCTCTTCCAGACTCCATGGTGGGATATGAATACACATTATATAGCCAAACCTACTGCAAAATGAGTCAAGAAGTAGCAAAGGGACCTTCTTAAGAACGTCAGGAATTGGTAGAAGACGCAAGGATGGAATGCAGAGACTCCATGGCTCCCAGGTCTTCTCTTAAATTATTAGAATAGACTTGAACTCAGAGGAAGTGTCCTCATTTAGCTGGTTCAAATACCAGGGAGTGGAACCCCACATGAAATTTTGAATTTCCTCATTTCACTGACAGAGTTTGTACCGCTGAAGAGGGCAGCCCAAACTGGGTAGCTTCTTGCTTTGTACAGCTGTAACGTGCGGGAGTTTTATTCCTAGATGCAGATTTGGATTTTGAAGACACCATGACACTAGCTTTGGCTAACAGCTAGAAAAGTGACTGAATGAAGAGAAGCAAAAGGCCCCTGTATCCTCTGCGTATACACTCCTGGGGGGACACCTCCATCAAGCACACTCAATTTGCAAAGGAAGACAAAACTTTTTCTCCCAGTTCCACCTTTACAAGTACAGCTTGGAATTCTTCTACAGTGCCGAGGACCTTTGTTCCCTGCCTTACAGCTACTCAAAAACCACATCAAAAAGGACGAAGCATGAGTGAGAAAGTGCCTTCTGCGCTGGGAAGAGTAGGAGAAGGAGTTTGATTTTGCTGCAGTAATTCCATTCTGAAAATAAGAGTCCCAAATCTGTTTTGCTGCCGTAACAGACTTGTGATCATGCAGGGGTGCAGAGTTTCTTCTATGACATTTCATTACAGCAGTATTAGAGTTTATAATTCTTATGTGTTTCTCATCCCAAACAAGAGAGGGCACAGTCACCCACATACACCTACGAACACGTGTGTGGCTCCTGCAAACACCTTGCCTCCCCAAAAATCACCCCTGCGCTGCTTTCCTGATTGTACCTCTCATGGTAAGATCTACAAAGCTTCCAAAAGTTGTGCTGACATAGCAATAATCTGGAAATATCCCTCTGGAGGTGCCTATTGATTGTCGCTGTGGGTGGGTTATATGAAGGATCTATCTTAATTACCAGAAACTATCTCCTTGGAATGGCCAGCAGTGTAGCAAAAATGATGCACGCGGAGATCCATTACTCTCAGGGAAAGGTCAATCCAATAGGATGTATGTTTGCATTCAGGTCAAGTGATGGCTAGTCCATCACCACGCTCCATTCTCACTGCCCTGTCAGCTCTGTAATGGCTTCACCTCTCCTCCCTACCCCTCACCTCCCTCTCCCCGCTGCCAGACTGATAACACGAATTAGGGCAGCTGGAGGTAACAGGGCACAGCTGTATTATCGCAGATGATAAACAGTGTCAAAGACAATTACGGGAGCTGCAGAGAGAGGAGGGACCTTTCAAACCGATCCTTTGCCTTCTGCACTGTGGGAGGTGAATACCTGGCCCATAATGAGAGCAGGAAAGGGGAGGTGGAAGAAGGAAGCCAGTTTTGCTGCCTCTTTCTCCGTGAAGCACTTTCTCCCCTTTGGGAGCACCACTGGTCTGCTGGAAACCCAGCTCGGGAGAAGTCTCACGGAGCAGGACAGGGAGGCTCGAGTGGGAGGGACCTCACGCATGATTGGAACAGGAGCTGGATGTTGATGGAGACACGAATATATCCACAATGGTCATAATTAACTCTGGCACCGCATGGCAAAAAGATATTAATGCTTGGCAGAGGTTTTCTGCTCCAGAAGGCAACCTAGGACAGGAGCGTGGGTAGGGAGCTATGTGGAGTGCTCCAAAGCACCATCTCCCCCTGCCTTTCCCCGGGGTTCACAGGCACCCCAGGAGGGCTGGGCTCCTTCATCTGGTCTCCTCCATCAGTGCCTCCATGAACAGAAGTGAACATCCAACCTGTTCTCTGGTCTCAGACACTAAGGAAAGCTCTGTGCAACCACTACACAATGATGTCCAGTGGTGGTGTGAATAATCCAGCTGCTGCCCACGATGCCAGACTGTGTGCAAACTGAGTTTATAAACTTACAACTTAAGCTCATTATGGATTAAATAAATTTATAAATTGCCTGGATTTGGGTGGCTTTTTCCATAGAAAAGGCCCATGCATGTCACCAGATCTCACACCCATGGGTGCTTTCAAGCCCCCTCTAGCTTAAATCAAAATTAAACAAAATGGATTTGTCCGGAGAGCAACGACTGTGCTTACCCTGGGTCTGCAAGTCTGTCGGCTGCACCAGGTCCAAACTGGAAAGTCCAAAAAATACAGATTCAGTCATATGAAGACAGAACTGGGATTGACTAAATTTCCACATTTCTCAGGGCTAATCTAACATTTTAGGCAGGAGAGGAAAAAAAAGGCAAGGTGAGCTAACCTTGCCCTCCTGCAGAGCCACCTTTGGGTTCCTCCCTTTCTACGGACACCAACACAGGTATGTCTCCCTTTTTTTACCCCCCTTCTCCACCTGCCATTGGTATTTCATGAAAAGAAAAGGACTCAGTCAGGAGTTCAAGGCCAAAAGGACTTTGCAAAACTGTTTTCCTTCCCACTTCTGCTTCCCAACTCTTCCCATCACAGCCCTCCTGAGCTTTTCGTTAACCAGCACAGAAACTCTTTCTAGGTAACTAGCATCGGTGTGCTGCAACACTCTTAATGATGACCTCCTCTGGAACTGCTTTATTAATATTTATTAAGTGATCACTAGCTGCAGGTACATTCTTTTAATAACTTATTTATAAAGCATGTTAAAAAACACATTAAAAATACATTCTTTAACAGATAACGCCATAACAAGATGCTGTAAAGCAAACTATAAAACGTAAATGAAAGCTGTACCTGAACTGAACACACATGGGGGGCTTGGAAAAGGGCGGAGAGAGGAAGGGAAGCTGTACCCAATATGCTTGAAAAGTAGCAGTACCTTTTGGTGGAGCAGAGGATTCATTTGGATGACATTTAAAAGGATAAATACGGAGTGCTGGACTGTTTTGGCCCATGGCTATGGGCAAACAGAGGGGAACATGGAGTTACTGCAAAAATATTCCTCGGCAGGGTGGNCTTCCTGCACCTTTTTCCACCTTCCTTACAGGTTGCCAACAATATCATCAAAATATCATCGCACTATCAAGGATTTAAATACTTTTAAACATGGGATCCATGCCCTCCCAGGGATCCTAGAGAAGGAGGATGGACAGCAGAGCCATCATCATCCTTTCTCAACCCACTCGCAAGGCAGGTTTGGTCCTCAGTGCTCCCAAAATACCCTCCACACCACAGAGCCGAGGAAAACAGCATCGTCACTGCGCCAGCTTTCCTCCTAACTAATTCTTCTTTGATGCCCTCACTCTGGAGCAAGGAAATGACCTCTTTTTTTTTTTTTTTTTGATGTCCAGGAAAAAATCCAGCCCTCTATCAGATTGGGATTTCCATCTGAGCTGAGCGCCGGCGGTTCCCATCAGAGCAAAAAGGGGAAAAAAGAGTAAAATCAGCATATCCAAGGGTCAGTCTGCAGGAGCTGGAAGCAGGCAAATCCTGCCCACTACAAGCAGTCCTGGCTCCAGCCCTGTGCTCCCCCCTTTCATACCCTTCCAGGGACATCTGCTGCTCATCACTTTGGTCTTACCAGCTACATGCTCCTGAGTGTCCTACTGAGAGTGAGAAAAGTCGCAAAAAATCATCAGTAACCACATTCAATTCCTAATTAATGCTTTTGGACAAGAGGAAAAGTTGAAGAGAGTGGAACAGGCTGCCCAGAGAGGCTGTGGAGTCTCCTTCTCTGGAGACATCCAAGACCCGCCTGGACGCGTTCCTGTCCAACCTGGTCTGGGTGACCCTGCTCTGGCAGGGGGGTTGGACGAGGTGATCTCCAGAGGTCCCTTCCAACCCCTACAATTCTGTGATTCTGTGAAACACCCATTTTTAGCTTGGCTTTGCAAAAGATTTGTGATCAAGCTTATGTTTGTGTGTATATTCCTAAAACAGCCGTGATTTTGGAGGTGTGCGCAAAGAGAAGTCGAAGAGATGGCGGGTGACCTGCCCACCCCCAGCTCAGCCCAGATTTCCAGCTCTGAGAGGTTCTCAGGAAACCCAGAACCTTAAAAATGTAGGCAGAAAATATTTGCTGAGAAACTGAAAAAAAAAAAAAAATTTAATGGAAAAACACAGTTTGGTCCCAAACAGAACCTGGAGCCGAACTGGCCAAGATGTTATCTACCACAAAATTTTTTTCTCCTATTTTCACCTAGGATGCTGAGGACATTCCATTTTTTGGGAAATCAGCCTCAATTCAGGACCCCTCGGCCTCTTCTTTTCCTCCTTGTGGGAATGCTGAAACCTCTCTCCCAGCCTTTCCCCTTCCCTCTCCCCCCTCTTCCTGCGGCAAGCTAAAATGGCAAGACTAATTTCATTTCTTTTCCTTTAGTTTGTCTATCCGTGACAACCCTTTTTATGCATTTAATTCATTCTCAATTTCTCATAATCAGGCGAAAGGTGTCCCCTAAGGTTAGGAGAGAGCTTGTCAAAAAGGCAGCGTAAATTTGCAGAGGTAATCACCAGTCTATCTCCTTTCCCCACTGCCCGTGGAACTATTAACTAATATCACTGTCTAATCTTTTTTGTACTTATTTATTTTGCAGCGAGAAACTAGTGTTATAAACACCCCTACTGTCAAAACTTGTCATCCTCATTACCTCAAGGCGGGCTCCATCTCAGTTATTCTAATTTCATAGTTTCTCGAATTTACAGCCGCTGGAAATTGAGTACAAAATCCATTATCATTTGTATATTTTAATTATGCAAATGAGGCAGCTCAGCTGCTCTGGCCGGGACCTGCAGGGATGCCTAACTTCAGTCTGGGTGATTACAATTTATCCAGTCGAGTCACTTTAATTGTAACAAGCTAATTACATTGTTCCATTTGGCTTTAACAAAAGAAAAGGAGACGGAAGACGCTTAATGGCAAAGTCCCGGCGTTCCGCCGCATCTCCCCGGCGAGCACAGCAAGGGGTGAGGCGAGACGCGGCCCCGCACACCTGCAGAGGGGACGGGGTGGCTTTGGGGAAGGGGGTGTCCACCCCAGGAGGGGAAAGCTGGATGTCAGCCCGGGAGAAATTCAGGAAGGGATGCTCGCTGTGCTTGGCCATCGCCAGCTTGGCCGAGAGAAAACCGTCCCCAGCAGCCGAGGGATGCCAGCGGGGAGAGCGGCACCCTGCCCCTGCCCCCATCACCCCAACCATCCCCGAGCACCTTCCCATAGGGAATTTAACAGAGCCACATCTCCGCCTCACTTAAGGTCTCAAGGACTGTTGGCAAAGTCCCTAGGTATCAACTCTTTATCTCCGCTGTAAGAAATACTATCTGCATTTACAGGCATTTCACTCAGGTACAAAAAAAAAAACCAACAAAAAAAAAACAAAAGAAGAAGAAAAAAAAACCTTACCACCTCCAGCAGCCCCGATCAGCAATTACTTTCTCAGACCCACAATAAATGCTCAGTACCTAAATTAAATACCCAGGAGAGAAGTAATATGGCTGCCCACACCTTCACAGAGGCTGTTAATAAATAATTACTTCTCTTGCACTGGCCATCTGAGGATCTCAAAACCTTTTGTAAGTATTAACGAATGAAGCCTCAGTGTGATAGAGCAGAGGCATATTCTTGTCAGCTCTTTATAAATGGGGAATGAAGGTGCAGAGAAGCAAAGCAGCTGTAGGGGTTTCAAGGGAAGAGCTGGGTTCAGTCCAACCAAGTCATAAGCACTTGTTCAGTCGGGCACCTCCCGTGAGCCACAGCTTGAAGACCATCCTTTAGATCAGATCCCACCCCCAATCTACACAGCTCTTCCAAGCAGGTCCCACGGTCTCCTGTGGTGACAGTGGCCATCGGTTTCCTCCATGCCTCCTTCCCCCAAAGTAGGAGGAGCTCATCGGCTCCTGAACATGGGGGGACATCTCAGCTCAGGGCTTGTCTGGGGTCTTGTAGGAGGAGTGTATCATGCAAGGGATGGAGGGGAGACACACACCACATGTGACTGAATGTCAGTCTCTGCCTGGATGCTGGGGAAATCACTTGGGTTTTCACAGCCCAGTGTTAGCTGGATGGCCGTATCAGAGAAACCAAATTTGAGGACAGCAGCTCAACCAATGGGTGAAAATCTGCATGCATGTGGGATCTGAAGTCCATTTATGAAAAACCCTCTTGTTGGCCTCAAAAGCACCCCAAGCAGAGAGCCAGCACAAGACCACAGTCCGTGCCAGCAGAGCCACTCCAACCTTGCAGCATATCTGCTGTGCTGACTCTGTGCCCTGGATGAGCTCCAAGTCCCCACGGCCACTGTGGATCACAACTGCTGAGTCTAACAATGGGCACCATTGTGAGACCTCCAGCATCTCTGATGAAACGTGTAAAAGGACCGTGCCTCGTCTTCTGATGGTAGCACCTACCTGCCCTTGGAAAAAGCACCTCCCCTCTTCAAAATCTCTGCCCGATGACTGGGATTAACTGGAGAAGAGAATAATCATTCCTTGGCAGAGAAGAGATGAAAGAAACACATAGATCTTTTCCCTCTCTAGTTGCTAGGGATGTGCNGGGGCTCGGGGAGGAGAGAAAAGGGGGGTGATCCCTCCCAAAGAAACACTTGCCCTTGGCCACGTGCACAGATGCTGAGGCGACGGAAGCCTGGGCACTGCTCATGTTATCCCCAGGTGAGCGTTCGTGGGGTCCCGTTCAATAAAGCAGCAGTAACCACCATCTTGCTGCGTTCCCTTGTCGGCCACCAAACCATGGCAGGGAAAGGAAATTGAACCCATTAAACACGCACACAGATGCCTCTGTGCCGCTGCCCCGCTCAGGAGGGGAGGAAGGAGCCTCTATTAATTTTTTTTTCCTATTGTGCCTTTACCAAATGCAATCATTTAATCATTAAAAAGGCGGGGGGGAGGGGAAGGAAGCATGATGAGGGGTGGCAGCAGCTACTGTAATATCCACGCAGTGAGTCTCCAGGAGCGAAGCATAGAAATAGGATGTCGCTCTTGTACAGTACTGGGTGCTGGTGACGGCCACGCTCACCACGGTGTGTTTGTACATCCCTCCCGCTCCCCAGGGAGCTCCCCAACATCCCTGCACCCAGGGGCTCCCTTCCTCCTCCCCCGTATTTGGTGGCACTGCCAGCTCTCTGGGCACCCTGCTTCAAGTTCAGCAGGTCTTTCAGGTGGATCTTCTCCGCAATTTGGCTCTGCAGGAGCAACCTCACCATGCCCTAGCCAGCTGATTTCGGTTAGGCAGCCTGGGCNCATTCCTTGGCAGAGAAGAGATGAAAGAAACACATAGATCTTTTCCCTCTCTAGTTGCTAGGGATGTGCATTATTATTGTTATTGTTATTTCCTTTGATACACAGCATTCAATTAATTTCCTTCGGCACACGTTTATGGCGCTCCGAGGAGCATTCCAGGAGCTCTGCTTTTCCAGCACATCCAGTTCGCCAGCATCCTTTGTGCCANGCGAAGCATAGAAATAGGATGTCGCTCTTGTACAGTACTGGGTGCTGGTGACGGCCACGCTCACCACGGTGTGTTTGTACATCCCTCCCGCTCCCCAGGGAGCTCCCCAACATCCCTGCACCCAGGGGCTCCCTTCCTCCTCCACTGCCCCGTATTTGGTGGCCCTGCCAGCTCTCTGGGCACCCTGCTTCAAGTTCAGCAGGTCTTTCAGGTGGATCTTCTCCGCAATTTGGCTCTGCAGGAGCAACCTCACCATGCCCTAGCCAGCTGATTTCGGTTAGGCAGCCTGGGCACCCCGGTGTTTTTAAGCATTGTGGCTTTAGCTCTTACGGAGAGTGCAATTGCCCTGTGGCTGTGGCTCCATGGTCACAGCAATCCCAGCAACGGGCGAGGCAAGGTGCAGTGGGGACCTGCTGAAGGTCCTCCTGGCAGCAAGGGGTTAAGGAAGAGCTGCCACCCCTCGACATGCAGCAGGGCTCCCGCAATGCACTCCCACCATCACGCAGGCTTGCGAAGCCCAGGCTTGGCCAGGCTCTCTCAAGACATAAGGTTTCAGGTGACAAACCCAAATTGCTGTATCGGACCCTGTGCTCTGAGCTTATCAGCGTGAAGGGGTAAGTGCCAGCCTGGTGCACTGGTAAAAGCACAAGAACAGGCATTGCTGGGTTGGACCAAAGGCCTTGCCCAGAGTCCTGCCTCCAAATGTGGTCATAAAGACACGCCAAGAGAGAAGCACGCATTCTTCCACCAAGGGATCTCCTGCTCCCCAGTCATTTCCTGGGCAGATGCAACTTCTCTGCCCTCCATAGCCCACCATGGAAATCTCCCTCTGTTTTTTCCGTCCCCTATTAAGCACTCATAAAGCTTTAACACCGGCTTATGACGCAACATACGGCTTCTCACACATAGAAGACAACCAAGTGAAGAGAAAAGCCTGAACGTACAAAGCACACAAGTCCGGGGAAGCATGGAACGGCATCAAACAATTAGCATTATATATGATTTGTAGCCTTGCGTCATTTGTAACATACACTTCCAATTTAAACAAGGATGAGGCCCTTCCTACATTAAATCTTTAATCCAGGCCACCTGAGCAAGCCTGTGTCCAAAGCACGTGTAAGCGCAAACATCAGGATAATACAGTAAGTGTATTGTGCGTTATGTAGGTGTATAGGTAATCATATAGGGGAGCTTCGGTAAGTGCCAGCCAGGTGCTGGATTGGGTACCTGTGGCATACAATAACGGAGAGCAAGCCTAAAGAAGAGCAAGGAGAATTCTCCTGTAAGACACCATCCATTCTTTGATCCACAGCTGCAGGGGGAATGCTGTAGGTATCTGCTCACCCTTGCATGCACTTTTCCTCCCCTTTCACTCGCTTAATTTTCTACAAAGTCTTAAGGACCTTTGCCAACACAAACTAAAAAAGTCCAAATTAGCCTACTGCAGTGTTCAAAAGCTTAAAAAAGAAGGCAACGCTTCTGACGTTTTTCCACCCCCTCCAAGCAGCTTGGTAGAGCATCTTCGTGTCACGCTGGATCTGGTGAGACGACAGGCACAATTGGTGCTGCATACATTGATGGACAGAGTTGTTGGTCATCTTAAAAACCCAACCATGCCGCACGTTATGGATGACCGTCTGTACAGCTGTGTGCCTGTACGCTGTTCTCTGGCATCCAGATGAAGCACTACCCGAGCATTTTACTGAGACCTCCATCAGACGTGAACACAATAACCTCTCCTATGGGTTTTTAATGTTTGCTATTTCACACAGAGCTACCATTGACATAGGAGGTACATTTAGCTATATATCTCTAATGGTATAGGAATAAAATGCCTGGAGAAATAAATAATAATAAGCTCTTTTATAGCTTCTTATACCGGTAGATCTCAGATTAATTGAAATTATGTGCCTTATGCCTGCTCTTCCTCAGGACAGAGATTAAAATGGGAAATGAGCATTTGTAGCTATGTAGATGAGAATCCAAGGTGGGGTTTTTCTGACAGGCTAAGGTTTTTGGGCATCACTTTGTTTAGAATTGCAAGGCCTGAACCAAGCCCTGTCCTTGAAGATGAGTGATGCTGTTGGGATTTACATGCCACTTATTTTCCATAAGACAAGTGCATAAACACCTATGTGACTTCTGGAAGTGAAAATTGCTCAAGTTTTGCAGTGTTAAGTAGAGGTGCTCCTAAATCGTAGAATTATAGAATGATTTGGGTTGGAAGGGACCTTGAAGATCATCTAGTTCCAACCCCCTGCCCTGGGCAGGGACACCTCCCACCAGACCAGGTTGCTCCAAGCCCCGGCCAACCTGGCCTTGAACCCCTCCAGGGATGGGGCAGCCACAGCTTCTCTGGGCAACCTGGGCCAGGGGCTCACCACCCTCACAGCAAACAATTTCCTTCTCATATCTCATCTGCATCTCTGCTCTTTCAGTTTAAAACCCTTTCCCCTCATCCCATGGCTCCCCTCCCTGCTCCAGAGTCCCTCCCCAGCTTTCCTGGAGCCCCTTGAGGGACTGGAAGGGGCTGGAAGGTCTCCCCGGAGCCTTCTCTTCTCCAGGCTGAACCCCCCCAGCTCTCTCAGCCTGTCCTCCCAGCAGAGGGGCTCCAGCCCTCCCAGCATCTCCGGGGCCTCCTCTGGCCCCGCTCCAACAGCTCCGTGTCCTTCTGCTGTTGGTGGCCCCAGAGCTGGAGGCAGCACTGCAGGGGGGTCTCCCCCGAGCAGAGCAGAGGGGCAGAATCCCCCTCCTTGCCCTGCTGCCCACACTGCTGGGGATGTAGCCTGGGCTGCGGGGGGTTTCTGGGCCGCCAGCACACATTGCTGGGTCATGTTGAGCTTCTCACCCACCAACACCCCCAAGTCCTTCTCCTCAGGGCTGCTCTCCATCCAATCTCCACCCAGCTTGGATTTGTGCTTGGGTTTGCCCCAACCCACATGCAGGACCTTGCACTTGGCCTGGTTGAACTTCATGAGGTTCACACTTTTATCCTAAAGTCCTTTTAGGATAAAGTGATTTAAGGGCTTAAATCCTATTGCAGGCTAATAGGAACTGTGTTTCTAAATCCACTGGAGTGCGGTGATACAGGGATGTCCCAAAGTGGAGGATCAACTTTTGGCCTTGCCGGAAGTGCCACCATGAGGATGGTTGATGAAAGACCATCACCTGCTGCCACTGAGAGGTTTGGACTGCATGTAAACAAGGGAGGACACAAGAGATAAGGGCGGACAGGATATTAAATGGAAGTGAGATTGGACAGATTTGGGTCCCAGGTGGAGCAGAAAGAGTTTCTTTTAAGATCTAGTACCAAAGTAGCACCACTGGAAGGCAATCAATAGTGTTGGCACACTCATGGTGAATTGGAGTGACTGTTTCAGACACAAGACCTAGGCCCAAAATTTCAGGAAAAAACCAGCACCTCACATTTTTCAAGTGGAGTTAGCAGGCTTCAAATTATTTTTTCTTCAGTTTTCATTTGAACTGCCTCCTTTTCATTTTAGAAGGGTATGCAAAGATGCAAAGCCAAAACAGAAATTTGTTTTTTTTGGTTCGAATACGGAAAAAAAAAAGGGAAGCGTCATTTGAGTAAAGCTAAGACAACACTTTATTCAGCTTTTCAGCAGATAAGATGTCCACTCAGCTGGTATCATTTCACAAGCACCATGTGTAGATTAAAGAGAGCGGAAACATGGAATATATCTCCTGGCCCAGGCTTTTTTATTGCTTTAGATACTACAAGACACTGATCCCAATAAAGGCCTCTAGCTATGATTGCATAAAGCTTGTTAAAACGTCTGTGACACTTGTATCACAAATTACCAATTTTCTCCTTCAAAATTTCTGCCACTTTGAATGCTTACATTTTCATCTTTTGGGGAATAAAGTGATGGGAAAAGCGTTTCCTGGACAACACTAACAAAACCCGTTCCCAGACTTTTGGGTTCATTTTTAAAATGTCACAGTAACAGAGGTCCAAGACATACACCTCCGCTTTTCATTTAGGTTTGGTAACAAGTTTCAGTCCTCCAGAATGAAAGGGGTACTTTGGGACAGCATTATTACAGCTATAATGAACTTTTATGTATGCTGTATTTGGTTTATTATGCAGCCTTACAGTAATCTATACTCATAAAATCTCAGGACTCTTCTCTCTAATGTCCTCTCTATTAATTGCTATTTGCATCAAAAATAAAATCGCTATGGTCAATAATTTAAATTCCATCAACATTAAATTAAAAAAAAAAAAAAAAGGATGCAAGAAAGTATTGAAAGCATGAAGGGAAACATTTGGTTCTCAGAAATATTCTTCTGGCTAATTTAGCTCATGTAGATGAACCAAAGTGCTGCAATAGCAACACCACCTACCATATATTTTGCACTACGGTCACGCTAATGTGTTTGAATATCAGCTTGATGGCTGATGTAAACGTAGCATCATCCATGAATTCCAGCAGCCGCTGGTATGAACGTCGCGCAGACAACAGGCACTTCACGTAATTAAACAGCCAAGTAGGCAAACCCAGACAAAAGAGCCATAAGTTGTCAACAGTCGGCTCGTAAGGCTATATATCATGGCTGATATATAGCATGCCTGATGCTGTTGCCATCAGCAAAAAATAAAAAAATTAAGTTGGATATTTTTGCTGAAGGTTTGGAGGTAGGGGGAGAGGCAGGGCGAAGCATTTAAACTTCTTCATTGTTGCTGCTGATGATAACAAGGATAGATCATCGGTTATCAAATTGGCAGCCTTAATCTTTCCTCCCAGCACCATTTTTACACCGTGCCGTGGGATCTCCTCTCCGGGGGCTCGTACAGAATGGACTCGCGGGGTTGTAAGCGCAGAGGTTGTGATGCCAGGGAGCACAGGGTTCCCCAACGCTGAGGGACGGCAGCGGTACCGCCCACCCTCCTGTCCGAATTTTCGTCGGTCATGGGTAATAGGACAGGATTGCACCAGACAATTTTTATTTAAATGAGTGCCGATCCTGGGGAAGAGGAAAAACCCTGCAGAGCGGCGTCAGGGCAGCAGAAACTCCTTGCAGCAGGCCCAAGCCCGCCATGCGATAGATGGAAGGATGTAAATAATTGAAGAGAATCATTTTGTAATGCGCTGACCCCTGAGCGTTGCACATCAGTCATGCGGATACCGTCTCTCTCCAGCCCAGCCCGCCCCGTCCTCCGCTTCGCTGTACGCGCCATTAATGACCTCTTATGAGAATTAACTGATACTAACGCATCAGCTACAGATCTCCTGCATTTTTAAAAAGTTCATCCACTTGTTTGCCTGTGCAGATTAGTTTTGTAAAAACAATTATCGTGATTTAAACAGCCGGTTATGGAAATGTCTATTGAGCTGCCGGGTAGCGTTTTCCGCCCTGTTCATGCAAAGCATTAGAGGATTGTCAAAAAAAGAAAGGCGGGATCCCGTTAAACTTATAAAAGGAGCTAATTATGGCAAGTCTGTTGGCAGGTCCTGAGCTGAGGAGACTCAAAGCCAGGGGGAAATTCGAGGGTTTGTTTAGTTTGGTTCAGTTTGTTGCATGTGAGGGGATAGATGGACCAAGAGGTGAACGGATGGGGAGGCGGATGGGTGAGTGGAGGAGTCTCCCAGTCCCTCCTGGGCACCCCTTTCTCCAGCAGCAGCATCTGGGATGGGATGCAGGGCAGAAGCGCGGAGCAAAAAGATGCTCTCTGTCCCAAAGGGCACACGGTCAAGCCTGAAAATAAAAACCATAAGCCTAAAGGCTGAAGTGAAAATAAAACAGAACAACCCTGCTCACACTCCAGCTTAGAAATTCAGATCACTGTAAACGGATGAGACATTTCCAGCATTTGTGTGTTCCCTAGTCATCTCAAAGGCTTTTCCCCTTCAAGATTTATTTACACACAGGAATGTAAGTGACCACGTTAGCAACAGCATCATGGTAGATATTTCTATTTCATGCTCCATGCCCGGGTCCCTTGGCTCTTTATAAACATTAGCTAAATAGACATCACTATGTAATCGGTTTTGTACTGATTTTTTCTGGTAGGGAAGCCAAGGCATTGATGGGTAAGTAATTTATCCAAGATCACATTCGTGTGGGCAGCAGAATGAGGGTTTCTGCTTTGCAGCGAGAGGTCCCCGTGAGATGCAAACGTCCACCAGGACAGTTTCGGCAGGGGGGCTGCAAAGGCATCTGAGAAAATGCCACAGTGTCATAACAGGGAAAGAGAAGCAAATAGCAAAAAAACAAGAGAATTTGGTCTTTTGGGAGGGAATTCATGATAGTGTCACCTGCTAAAGTACCTCCCTGCGCTGCCCAGCCTCTTTCAGGGGCTCGGGGGAGAGGGACCCCAAGCTGCAGGAGCACCCATCCTTGCAGAGACATCTCCTGTCAAAACTGGGGTATGCTGAGACACATCCCAGGTAAGAGCTATGATTTCACGCACCTGTCCAGGATGGCTTAACACTGACAGCAGATGGACAGACAGAGTGGAAGACAAGCAGGTAGATCCACCTAAAAGGCCTGCCTTCTGGGTAACTGATTTATGTCACCTACTCTATTTGAACCAATATGTTCATTTTAGAAGACAGAATTCTGGCATAAGGAACAGTCTGCCTTCATCATGCGTATTAAAATTAACCAAAGTTGCTAGATTTGTTGAGTATAAAGAGAACAAGAAGTCATTGAAGTTATTTGCCTCTCAGGAACTGGGGGTTCGGGATGGCTTCCCACTCTTATACTTTGTGGATCGGTCAAGGCCTCTTGGAGAGGACCGTAGAAGAGGAATTATCTGGATGTTTCTCCCAAGAATTGAGATCTCACAAGTCATCACAGTAACAGCTCGGAAAAGAGCTCCCTGAATGGGCAATGGCCAAAAGGTGGTCACCCACCCTGTGGATCTAAGGATAGACACCCACTCTGGTGAAGCATCAGGAAAGACCATTGCAAGGTGGTGTACATGGGTTCCTGGAGGACACGGGGGAGTGGAGACATTTTTAAAGAAAAGCTTCTTGTCAGATGACTGTCAGACAAACACTGGTTTTGCTTGTCAACATCCAACCATGTACCTTGGTTCAGCGTTCGGGGAGGGGGTTGCAGCTGAGTCTGGCAGCACAGGCAGGCTGGAGACTGAGGAAGAAGGCAGAAAAAATGGCAATTACCACTTCTGAGATGTAAGAAAATGATGGAGAGCTTAATGCAGCCTAGGTGAAGGCACCGGAGAGTATCCACCACAGATATAAAGTGGTAGAAAAGTAAATTAGACTTTAATTTTACAGTTTAAACGGTGCTTTAGCCTCAGTGAGGTGACAAAACCAGAACAAAATTTGGAGGGAAGAATGGCTGTGGATGTAGTGCTGCGATCTTAAATGTAACTTGGCGTTTCCAAAGAGAGACAGTGTCACTTGTGTTTAGCATATTTCTTTGATAAGACACCTAACTTTTAGAAAAGGAAATGAAATATGTGTCACTTATCCTTGCTTCGGAGAGGGATTAGATGGATTAGTGAAGTTGGAGAAACTGGAGCTTAGAAAGAAAATTGTAAGGTGTTTACCTGTAGGGGAAATAAGAGTGTCTAGTACAGAAGAAGTGCTGGACCAGGGATAGTTTGTTAGTGGGGCTCCTCAGGGATTGTTTTTTCAGTACTCATATTTAAAATGTCTGTGAGCGACCTTGGTACAAAAAGTAGACATTTTCTAGTGATGTTTTCTGAAAATGCAAAAGACATTGTTTTGGGGAGGACTGACATACTCTGCAGAAGGAACTGGCTGACCTTGAGAACTGGATGAACAGAAACGGAGCGGCAGTGCTGACAGGCAAGTTAAAAAAATTGGTATCTTCTGGGAATGACCAAGAAGAAAAACAAAAACCTAAGTGCATTCGTGACTGGTATGGTCATGAAAAATGCAAATACAATGTAAGAGATTTCCAGAAAGTCCTGCAAGAGTCGGTCGTACCTGGCAGTCCTGCAGTGCTGAGCATTGCAATGTCCAACCTTCATCGCCTTCCACCCTAGACAAAGCCCAACCCAAAGCTGGGTGCCCAGACTCTCCAGGTCACAGAGGGGATTTGCTGTGAGGAGTATTCTGGGATCGTCAGTAGGGTAACAGCTCTCTTAGGAGAGAACCCAAATCATAAGACCATGATGGGGAGAAGGGACAGCTTCTCTGATGGGGAAGCTTCCATGGTATTGTCTTGACAGTGAAAGACTAAGCCAGTGAATCCCATGTATGAATATGTGGGAAACCACACCAGGTTCCCCTCTCCTGGCTCTTTGCAAACAGCGAATTTTTAATTGCTCCCATTCTAATAATTAAAAAAAAAAAAAATTATATTAAAAAAACGACAAGAATATTTGCAACTGAGAGATGTCAAGTCTATGTTCTCTGAACCAGGGCTGCAAACAGCCACAGGACGGGATGAGCTCAGAAGCATCACGGAGATGGGGAATGTTTGCAAAACTTAAGTCTTCATCTGGCCTAAACTTCAGATGTGTTGCCATTTGGGGAAAAATAAGTGTGGCATTGGTGAGATCCTGTGTGGTTTGGGTTTCTCTCTGTTTAAGAAATGAACTTGGAAGTGTTAAGGCAATGGAGGATCTCCCCGATGGTCAGAGCTCTTAACAAATCATTCATCTGCCCAGCATTTCTCTGAGAAAGTAGATGTTCTTCAGCAAATGGTATTCCTCTTTAATGGTAAATCTGGGCTTTCAGCAGCAGCCCTCCAAACTCAAACCGATTGTCAGGACAGCAGCGTGACCAAGCTGAACAAGAGGGCTTGTCCTATCCAAATCATATCAGCACAATATTTTTTCCCACTTTCTTGACTTTTATACTAAAACCTGAGTTAGTGAGCAGTCCAGACCAATGCTGAAGTGAGTAGAAAGCCACAGGCTAATTCTTGGTGGCTGGAAATCTTTCAAGAGCTTTTTATTTGCTTGAAGCTTTATCAGAGGCACAAAGCAACACTCACCATATTTCTCCTTTCTCTCTTTTTTAATACAGTGAAAGTGTCCCCATTTGGGGCATGGCATAATACAAAACATCTCTGATACACTGACCGTAAGTGTCAAAGAGAGAAAAGTTTCCCCTAGTTCTGGCTATGTTTCACACAAAACGTTGCATACTAATCATAATTTATCATCATCTTCATATATTCTTATATAAGTAATACAAATCACCACAGCCAATTAATCAATCTGTAATTAGGAACTGACACGAACATTTACTACCATCAGGCATAATTTATATGATTACAGATGATTAAATAAAATGTAATTGAGTGAACAGGCAATTTGTTAAGCGCATGTAAATTCAGCCATACCACCTCAGGCTGTGATCTTGTCAGATCTCAATAGCTAAACAGGGTCAGGATGGGTCAGTGTCTCGATGAAGAAACCCCACGGGAGAAACCCAGGTGCTGCAGGAAGGGGTGATGGTTAATAGGTAGCGCTCTCCTTGCTGAGATCGTGTTGGAAGCGTAGTGGCTCTAACACGTTATTGGAGAGATGGACGTAAGCTATTAAAAGTGCTGCCTGAGCAGTTCTTGAGAGAGGTGGGAATTTGTCTCCTGGACTTGGGTTAATTTAATTTCAAGTAGAGCACACATCTGGTCACTCACCAGGAGGAGACAGTAAACCATGGCACCCTGACACTTGCTGCTCTTCAGCAGAGCCAGAAGACATGTCACTTCAGTGATTTAGTCTGCCTAACTCAGATATCTCCATCTTCATTATTTAGGAAAAGGGGACTCCTCTTAAAATAAGCACATAAATTCCTCTTCTGCCTAGCGGAGAGGGGCAGGTGCTCTTGAAAGCCAACCAAGGCAGAACCTGCCTGCCTAACTCGGGTGCTCAATCTCCTGCAAAGACATCTATGTCCCTCCATTGACTGGATGGAGAAGCTGGTCACATACATCAGGACAACTGCTTCATTGAAACGTGGGCATAAATTGGATCTTGGTCTCAGATGTTTCTGCAGATCCTTGAGGTCGAACAAAGACCACAAGCCAGCCAAGGGCTGCTGGGCCCAAGAACAAGGAAATGAGAGTTTGTTCTTAGCGCTCCATCCAAAAACAGCTGACATCAGTAGACAGTCCCATGAGAACTGCTAAAAACAACACTGGGGAAGGTGTTTTTCTTTTATTCTTTCGTATTTTTATAGCATCAGGACCAAATCCAACTAAGTGAATGATTTCTTGAAAACTTCAGCATGTTTCCAAATTGGTTTTGGTCACACAGCCAGGGAAATGCAAGAGGTTTTCTTTAATTATTGCACAAAAATAAACTTGAATTATTAGGATCAATTCCATTTCTGTAGTCTTAAACAAGAATATTTTTGCCTCCTCTGTTTTTAGTTTCTGCGTGGCTTATGCCAAGACATCTCGTTTAAAATAATTAAAACCATTTGTTTTAATACAGTGCAGCAGTTTCTGCAGTGCTTTGCCTGTTTATTTTTTTGTGTGTTTTCCTCAAGTCCAGTGTCCCTCCCAGTGAGAACTGGAGCAGACATCTGACGGGTTCGAATGAACTCTGCTTTCGCTTCATGGAAGGCAAGCAGACAGGCCAACTGGAGCTAAAACAAAACGGTCTTTGATTATTAAATGGATACTTATGTAGATGGATAACCAGATGTGTTTGACAGTGGATGCGAAAAGCAGGGAGGGGGGGTACCTTAGGATTAGAGCAGAAAGTAACACAAGCTTTCTTCTCTGAAACAATTAGTGAAATCACTTTCTGGACATTAAGAGCCCTGCGTGTGCAATATTATACATTGGGCCCGCACAACCAATTTGGGTCAGTATGATGTTTAAACTCTTAAGTGGCACCACTAATCTCCATTAATCTGACTTCAAAGATGAGACATAATGCTCAGTACAAGAGGCTAAGAGTTGTTAATGCATGTTCCTCGGCTGGAGCACTAATACATGACTCCTGCAGAAAGAACAGGATCTTCCAGGCTTGGGTGTGAGGGTTAAAAATAAACATCTATTTAGGGATTTTCCCATAACTGCTCTATTCTTTGAGTTCTTTCCACCCAGTTGTGCCCTTTGCCGCTGCGGGTGCAAGGATGGCCATGAGGATGCCCTCTCATTTGGGTTATTGTGTTCCCCCCCAAAAAATACCTAGGATTGTCACTTCTATGCAGCCTACATGACGAACGGCTTGCCTCACTTAATGAGGAAGAGTTAGGGCAGCGAGCCGTGGATTTACCCCAAAGCACGTGGGATGGAGAAAACAAGGTTGGCCAACCAAGATTTAATCTCAACACCATGTTTATCAGCCAGGAACGACCGCTGAAGCCAGTGAAATTATGCTGGTCCGAAGCACCTAACTGAGAGGAAAATCTCTGGGGGTTGATATCATGCTAGAAACACAGCTTTGAGATTTCTCCTCTTTTCGTTGTTCCAACGCAATGTGGAGTTTCACGATGGATCGCAGAAGTGAGCGTAAAGAGCCACCATTCTGGCTGAGTAGGATTACTCCATGCGTTCCTTAAGTCCCTGGGAAAACGTTTGGTTTTACATTCTCAGGAGAAAAGCAACATTTTTGTTAAAAATATGAAAATTTCACCTTTCTTTAATTCCACAGGTTTTGAAATAGATTCAGGTCTCCTTGCATTTTTCCAACATTTGTTACTAAAATATTTCCCAAGGCAATTGATTGAAATTTATCTAAATCAGGGAGAAAGAGACTCTGTTTTTATTGCAAGAAAAATGGTACCTTTCTCAATTAAAGTAACACTGATTAAAAAATAATTGTTACACGTGGTTTACAAAACAGAAGTAACAGCTATGTTTTCAACCTCAGACTTTCAGTCTGAATAACTTTGAGCAGCTTTCCTTGCAGATAGGCCTGGGAGAAAAGGTCCTGTCTAATTGTGTTGCCAAGACTTATTCTACAAATGCTATGAGATCTTTTCAAGAAAGGCGTAATCGCCAAAGTGCCAACCTGTAAAACTCAAGCAAAAGCTAAATGGTACTTCATCTGTGCCTTGCTGAGACAGAGTTGTCTAAAAATCAAGAAAACTGTTGAAAAACTTATATCTTATGTTCTGATGTAAAAAATCTCTGATTTCAAAACTTTAACTGGTGTCGTCTCCCCAGATCACGTGCCAGGCAACCACACAAGCTCCTGGTCCGAGCCTGACCATGGCTCTCCTCATATCGATGACAGCTTTGCCTTTGACTTTCTTATGGATGGTGTCTCCTGTCCTCCTGCCTATTATGCTCCTCATCTGAACATCAGCAGACTGTTAAGTAAGATTTCATAAAATTGCTGAAATTCTCATCTGTCCCCAAGGAGTCCACCATGGGAGACCATCACAGTGAAAAAGTTCCTACGATCCATGAATAAACAATCTTGTTATTCTCTGCCTTCCTCAGAGATTTCTGTGTCTGCTGCTGAAATGGCTTGAGTGCTGCAAACTAATTATAAAATTATTTGGTCAATAAAGGCAGGTAAGAAAATTTATAATTATCCCTACGATTAAACTCTCCTGCAGCTGTAGGATTTGTCTTACCCTGCAGCAAGGTGGGACCCATCTCATGCAGCTCCGGCTGTGCGGGATCAACCCAGTGGGTGGGATTTGGCTCCACAGGCAGATACGTGGGACTCCATCCAGCTCCCTCAATGCAAGCGTCCAGCTACCTGAGAGGGAACCCTGGCCATCTCACCTGGCCTTAGCTCTTGCTCCAGAAGGACACTGCTCACTCACAGTCCTCTTTTATGTGATACTCCAGATGGTCCTGAACATCTCACGTGGCAGTAGACATGTATGTTTTGGCAACCAGATCAATTGCTTGCAACCAGATCAAACGTACCATCTCAATCTCCACGGGCTCTGCGGGGAGCTGGGACCCCAAAGCACATGCAGACACCTGTAAGTCTCCAACCACAAGAGCAAGACACCTGTCCATCTATGTGCATCATCTAAATGCTGTGTATAGGCAACAAAGACGCATGTCCCTCAACCATGGCTCACATTACCTGCCTTGGATACATCACTCCAAAAAAGTTCTTCAGCACAGATGTAGCCCAGACTCACCGGGCTGTCTAAAAGGCATGTGTGGTCCTAGATAGCCAGATGGGATGGAAGAAGCATCCATGTGGGGTTGCCAGTCTGACATGGGTCAACAGGGTAGCTGAGAGGTGAAGGAGCACACCCTGGAGGGGTTCAAATGGCACCAGATGCTTGGGCCCTTGTTGAAGGCAGCTACCTAAATTTTAGCTGGTCCCATTAGAGGGGTCCCATCATGAAACCAGCAGCAAAACGTCCACTGCCTTCAGCGCAGCGAGGACTTCGTACCACAACTAGTTCCTATTGATTGTGAAGATAAAGAGGAGACGGGTCCTGCTAAAGTAAATTCACATGAAGAGTTTCTTCCACACCTTCCCCAGGGAATTTTGCTTTCCCTTTGCGTTTCCTATTGGGAACTTTTGGAGAAGACGAAGGTGACCTCCCCAGCTGAGGGCAGGCTGCCTGGGTTTGACAAATGCTGTCAAATGACAGCGTGTCCAAGCATAAAAAGAGCTGTTGGCTGGAGTTTTACATGGAGTTTTACAAGGTAGTAACATAGACTATAAGCTGGTGCATTCAGGCGTCTGGGCGGGGAAACATATGAAAAATGCATGAGAGGTTTGTGTAAGAAACGCAGTTCGCTGGTGTTTCATATTCATTATTCTCTTTTCTTCAATGAAATTATCCTAAGGAATTTTTTTTTTTTTGGAGCTAAAGAGAAAGCACGTGCTCAGTAAGTGAGTTCAGCCGCAGATTTCAGGGTCCTTAAGTACTCATTGACACAAGAGGCGACGACAGCTCTGCAGGAACCTTTATGGGTCTCTCAGGGTTGTTGGTTTTTTAAGCCTGTGTATTATGGATTTCCACAACAGGTGTTAACAGCTCAAGGCATCTTAATGCCTATTGGATTAAATAATGCACATTTTTAAAATTGCATGAAGTCTCTCCCACTGGGGAAATGCTATCCTTTCCGCCTTTACTTTTTAAACGAAAATAAAGCATGTATTACAAAAATTACCAAAGAAATGGCTAAAATCCATCCCCAAAGCAACACAGAAGCTGGGCTGAAATTCCATGTTTCGCTTACTCCTTTACCCAAGTCCTGAGGCTCTTGGGGCAGATCAGAGCAGAGAGTGAATGGATATGACCATGTGCACGGCCAGGAAAGGTCAGGAGGGGTTACAGAGAATGGGACACTGGGACAAAAGCACTGGTTAAATTGGTTAAAAGGTCTTTCACGCTCTTGCACCAGTTCAGCCAGCGCACACCAGCTGAAAGTCTGAGCCAGCGCTTTGCTGGGAAGAAAACATGAGTGAATGAACACGTTGCTAAGAGTAGCGTCTCCTGGAGGGTCCATCCAGCCCTGCTGGAGGACAGCCACAGGACATGACAATTCCCACCTGGGCATGGCTGTCTTCAGGTGGTCCTCCAGGGACTATGGAGCCACCACTCAGGCAGAGATGTCCACCCTGAGGCCCGTGCGGGGTTGATCGGACCTGGGGACACAGCACCGGTGCAGCAGAGCAGAAGGTCTGGATCTGGCCATGCTCAGCATGGGCAAGAGCAGAGCCCAGCCCTGAACCTCCTTTCCTGGGAGTTAATGCCCCCCTTGGACACCCATTTTGGGGACCTCTTCTGCAAAAAGCAGGGGGATGCTTTGTTAAAAGTTTGGCTGTCATTTGGGCATTAGACATGGCTCTAAAAGCGTTTATTAATGCCCTGTTGATAGCTAACAGTGAAGCACTGCTGCCCCCCCACCCCCTTTTGCGATATGCAAACAGTGGTGATTAAGCACCAGATTAAGCATCTTCATGAATATTTAAAAGGCTGGGTTTGAAAGTTTCCTGTCCTTTTACACTAATAGCCCCATTAAAACCTGTTTACAAGCCAGTCATGAGAGTAACTGTGTGCACTTAAAACACGAGAGAGTTCCCCTAGAGGAGTGCTTTAACCACGTGAGAATGGCAGCTGATCAATAGGGATCTTAAAGTAAGACTGTCTGCCTAAACCCAATGGAAACAACCCTTACAACATAAAGAGCTGGCAAGTGCCCAACTGGTTAATTAGGGAGGCGAAACGGTAATAATAACAACAATAATACTTGCTTGAAGGTCCAGCTGTCCCCGTCCTGGGTGTCTGGCTGCTGCGGGACTTCTCAGAAGCTGCCTTAAAGATGTTAACGGCAGCAAGGAAAAGGCCAGGGAAAGTTTTAAATAAACTTTAACGGCTTGGTGTCTCCTGGATCTTCTTCTGTTTTACACATCAGCCCCCTGACTGCGCACAGCCAGAGCCTACGACGGGGATGCAGATACCATGCGATAGCTGTTAATAATTCATGCAACCTACATGTTATGTAGAAGCACGGCAGAATGAACACAAGTCTTACACATATAGGGTGTATATACATAATAAAAGAGATGAGCATATTCAAGCGGTGCGGTGAACCCAAAATTTAAATGCAAGGTGCTGAACCCTCTTATGTGGACGTTACTCTTGGCCTGCTCTCCGTTCCTTGCCATACATTGCATCACAATCACTTCATTCTCGTCGCTTGTTCTGAGTTACGGGGCCATGAAGCAGCTTTGTAAAGGCGTTTGAGCCCAGCACAGGACCGTGAAAAACCTGGGCCTTTGTGTCTGTTCTGGTGTTACCGCGAACACTGGAAAGAAATCTATTGACATCAGCGGGCTTTGGATTAGGCTCCTGCTGTGTTATTAAGTGAATTATTAATTATTAATAATAACATAACAGAAATCACATGTTGCCTTATTCAACCATTCAATTTTGCCTTATGTGGGGGTTTTTGAAAATACAGTCGCCGAGTTTAAATACAAGTGTGGATTGATTGTTCAGCCTCCTTACCCATTGCCAAGGAGAGAGTATGCTTACATATGGGTGTCCAGTTTTAAATGAATATTGATTGACTGAAATTCATGCCGTCTGCTTCAGTTTAACTGTTTGGCAAAACTCGAGATGTCAATAAAACTGGATTGAATTTTGAACGGTATTAAAACTTTCTGGAGCCAAGGTAATCATGATGGAAAAAAGTAATAAATGGCTGGAGACCTTATAAGCATGGGGCTTTTCCTACTGCTGTGAAGCCCTCTGGGGTTAGAGCTGTTTAGACCCAACGTTAAAAGACCAGTAGAGCTGCTAATGGTCTTTCTGTCCCTTTGGCTGCAGCAAATATAAATAGGCCAAGTAGATGCCATAACTCGCACCTTCTCGAAAATTGGCCAAAAGGATGTCTTTATAATGTTTCTTCAGGTTTGGGAAAGCATCACCCTTCAAGTGAGAGGTGGCTGGCTGCATCTCCACGAGATCTTCTCCGAGGTTGCCCCCATGGGACTGGCACTCGCCTGTCCTGGCTCCTCACGGGGGACAAGTATCTACATTACCTGCAGGAGTAGTGGCAATTGGCGGAGTGGGGAGCAGAGAGTGTGGGGAGAGCAGGGAGGTCTCACCATGTAGTATTTCAGGTTTAATTCCTGGTGGAGGAATTCATGGGGTAAGAGCACAGTGCATCGCCCAGCCATCTGCATCCTCATTGCATCCCACTGCCCCAGCAACTTTTATTGCACTTTCCTGCTTATTTATGGTCATTATTATTTACTCACCCACTTGTTAATGCACTTAGTGTGACTGAAGTGCAGTGGAATTAAGGCACTGATCCCCCCAAATTGTTATCCTATTTCTAAATGGTTCCCTTGAGGATTTGCCCTACGGATGAATCCATATCCCCCAAATTTAGAGACGTGAAGGTCAGGCTGCCTAATCCAGCAGCTGTTCAGACACCAGAGGTGCCTCCTCCTCCTCTACGATGATGAATTAATCATCTCACTCAGGTTTGCCCTGGGAAGAACTTGAGCAATTAATACAAAGAGAGATAAATCCACTTGCATGGCTTACGCAAGACCAGGCATAACAGCTGACAGCAAAGCAAGGAGTAGAATAGGACTGCCTTGGAGGTTTGGTGTCTACCCTACCCCTCGCCAAGGACTTCAACCAGTCACCCCACTTTTGGGCGGGAACTGTGAAAAGACACAACTCCACAGGAACGCAGCAAGGCCAGGCTCAAAGGACGGTGCCCTGCTGTACGAAAAGCAGTAGGATGGCAGATGGCTTGAAGGCACCTCTTCAAAAAGCCCTCTCACACCTTCTCTGCAGCAGCTTTTTCCTGGGAATTGAACTGTGGCTCAATAAAATAACACCAGGAAACGCAATCCATGCTGTCTTTGCGTTTCTGCTGCTTCAGAGCTGTCAAAACTAGTGTCCGTGTTTATTACCTACCAATTAATTAACAATCATGAATGAAAGCAGATGGGAAACACTTTAATTTCTGGGCCAAACTAATCTGTGATGGTACTTCTTTGAAATTACTTATGTGCTTGCTTGATTTCTAAACATCATCTTACCGATGTATGCCAGCGTTGCTGTGAAATAAAAGACCTTATTTAAGGTACGTAATACAGGGAACTTACTTGCTCACACAGATAAGTTAGGGCCAAGCCCTTGTCATTTTCTTCCTTACGTCAAAAGCAGCTGAAGATATTTTTAAGCCCCTTCTCCGCATTTCTCCATTGTGATGAGGAACACCCACCTTGTGGAGGTAGAAAATTTTTGTTCGCCCTGGAGCATTTCGCTCCTGGAAGTTGGAAGGTGACAGAGGCGTTATCGCAGATAAAGGGAAGCTAAAGCGTGGTGGAGGAGCTGGAATAGGAGGCAGGGGGTGGGGAAGGGGAAGATGGGAATTAAACTGATTCTGTCACTGGTGAAAACTCACTACCCCTCAAAATTGCTATTACACCACTGAAGTCATAGAATCATAGAATTGTCAGGGTTGGAAGGGACCTTAAAGATCATCTAGTTCCAACCCCCCTGCCCTGGGCAGGGACATCTCCCACTAGATCAGGTTGATCAGAGCCCCATCCAGCCTGGCCTTGAACACTTCCAGGGATGGGGCATCCACAACTTCCCTGGGCAACCTGTTCCAGTCCCTCACCACCCTCATGGTGAAGAACTTCTTCCTAACGTCCAGTCTGAATCGACCCATCTCTAGCTTTAATCCATTCCCTCTAGTCCTACCATTACCCGACATCCTAAAAAGTCCCTCCCCAGCTTTCTTGTAAGCCCCCTTAAGATACTGGTAGGCCTCCTTGGTAGGCCTTCTTTTCTCCAGACTGAACAACCCCAACTCCCTCAGTCCGTCCTCATAGGAGAGGTGCTCCGGCCCTCTGATCATCCTCGTGGCCCTTCTCTGGACACGTTCCAGCACGTCCATATCTCTCTTGTAGTAGGGGCTCCAGAACTGGACGCAGTACTCCAGGTGGGGTCTCACGAGAGTGGAGTAGAGGGGGAGAATCACCTCCCTCGACCTGCTGGCCACGCTTCTCTTGATGCAACCCAGGATATGATTGGCTTTCTGGGCTGCAAGTGCACACTGACGGCTCATGTTGAGTCTCTGGTCCACCAAGTCATAGGTTCTGCAAATACTTAAATGATAATTATTGGGATAGCAGCAATAAAAGAAACTGCAAGGTGGAAGCAGAGGCAATTAGGTCCTAGATTAGTGGTCCTAACTCCATGTGGGAGGTGGTGGGAGCATCAGGCAGAAGGAGGAGCTGTGGTGCTGAGAAAGGCTTGGAGCTGGAGGCACAGGGGCCATTCAGGGGTAGTAATGAGGGATTGAGGGACAGAAGTGGCTCTGAGAAACGGTTGAAGTCCCTGGGCTCCAGGATGTGGAATACAAGGTTTTAGGAGAAGGAAGACGGGTGCAAGAGGAGAGATGTTGGAGGTGACAGGCATCCATCCCCATTGGTCCTGCTGCCATTTACATACTTACCTATCAAAACCCAACACCACTGGCTTTTCTCTTGTGGTCTGAAGAGAAGTTATTACTGCTGGTAGGTTGAAAAATGTAGGATATTTTTGTTTGTACTCAGTATTAACATGGATAAATAGATGGTCTCAGCCCTCGGCAGCAGAGAGTGGAGCTTTCTTCTTCTGTTTCCCAGCCATCAACAGAAGAGGTGGGAGCACCATGTCTGAAGTACCATGAGCAAAAATCCTACTCACTCCGAGCTCCTCAAGAGTGTTCACTATGAAAAAAAATAATAATTTTGAGAATATAGGAAAAGGTAAACGTGGGGATCTCCCAGTGAAAGAGCTCAAAGGCACACACTGGTTCCTGAGGGACCAGGAACGGGACCCACCTGAGAGTGACATTGAGTGGACATCGCAGGATGGTACCTCTATACTGATACTAATAGTACCTAAAACAACAGCAGTAAGAGTAATAGCAGTTAAACCAAAAGGCCGTATGGTAATAACTGGACGTGGGAATATCATGACTTCAAAGAAATCTTCATTCGTATGAATTCAGTGATCCCAGGTGCTTTGAGAGAACCATTTTTTATCACACTGAATGCAAATCAGTGTCTGGACAGGCTAAATGAACTTTGTGTGTCATCCAAAGGGCAGGGCAAATACATGCTTGGGTTACAGTTAACACCATGGTATTAAAATTATATATGTGAAATTGTTCCATATATAATCAAGGCTGGTGCCCCTCTGCTGGGAGGACAGGCTGAGAGAGTTGGGGGGGTTCAGCCTGGAGAAGAGAAGGCTCCGGGGAGACCTTTGAGTCCCTTCCAGTCCCTAAAGGGGCTCCAGGAAAGCTGGGGAGGGACTTTTTACAAGGGCATGTAGTGATAGGACAAGGGGTAATGAGTTTAAACTGAGAGAGGGGAGATTTAGATGAGATCTGAGGAAGAAATTGTTTGCTGTGAGGGTGGTGAGCCCCTGGCCCAGGTTGCCCAGAGAAGCTGTGGCTGCCCCATCCCTGGAGGTGTTGAAGGCCAGGTTGGATGGGGCTCAGAGCAACCTGGTCTGGTGGGAGGTGTCCTTGCCCATGGCAGGGTCTTGGAACTAGATGATCTTTAAGCCATTCTATGATTCTGTGAAAACATACGTTTCATCACTGATAAGATATTCCTGAACTGCCTGAAAGAGAGGGGCAGGCTAGCATGGGACAAAACTCTTCTCTTTAAACCAAAAATTCAAGATGAGTTGGGTAAATTTTATAACAGGTATAGGTGCCATAAAATACACTGCTACCCACTTTGAAAATCTTCTGTGTCCATTATAAAGATTGACTCTGATGGTTAGATGCTAGATGCCTAAATGTGACGAACACACTGGTAGGAGCATTTTCCTTTAAATGCTTCCAAATTTCTGAAAGGATCGGATCAGAAGGTGGATTGAACGTATGGCCACAACCCTGAAATTGGATTGTTCCAAGAGCTAAGTACATCGGATCCACTCCCTTGGCTGAGTTAATGGTAGAAACCGGAGATGGTTATTACCAACTTGCTTTCAGTGTCACAGGGGCTTTTGTCTTGAGTTTTGGCTAATAAGTAGCTGATTTTATGAAACGGTCCGTGCTCAGCACACTGTAGGTGTGTATGTGACCAGGAAGTATCACGCTGTTGGATATTGACGGTGTGGACATCTGAAATGAGGTGAGGCGTCCCACTCTGCGGCTGGGACTCTGCAGAATCAGCTCAGCAAACGTCCTTGCTCCGTGGCCCAGAAACTCTTGGTTGCCTGCTTGGAGACATGTGGCTTCCAAACCACCATGGGATCTGCTACTGAACTGCGCTTGACACTCCGCATGGTGATAGTTTCTCCGCTGAAGAGGATGGATGGATGGATGGATGGATGGATGGATGGCGGGCAGATGGAATGAGTGACACCCACCGGGTTTCATGATTCTTTCTTTAGTGCTGATCTCACTATGATATATACATTTTTAAACCAATCTATAATAGTCCTCAAAATGGCTCTTAAAAATAAAAAGTCCCATGCATTTCAACGAGTGTTAGACCAGGCTCTGCATTAATTAAGCCAGTAGCTCCCCGTTGGCTCCTGCAGGCCACTGGGACCACAGCACCATGAGAGCCAGTCCAAAGCTGTCCATGGGCTAATAATTAGCACCTCTTTCACAGCATCTTTATAGTGCATGACAGTAAAATCTGGATGGCGAGGAGAAAAGACTGGCAGCTGTCCCAGTGCGTCTGGAAATGTCTGGATCAAATCATGGAGTTACTACATGGTTTCTAAATTCTTGGGAATCTTTTGTTTTCATGTAGCTTTTCAATGATGCTTTTGGCTACGATTGATCTCTTTTTGTTTTCAACTGCGCTATGAAGAAGTGAGAGTGAAAGCTAAGGCATGAGAGAGTTTTTAACTCAACCACATTTTAGAAAATCTCTCCGAGATGCTGGTAGATGAATGATGCCCCCTAAACAACACATTCACGCGCACACCCCCTTTCCAGGTGCATAAATCGAAGCTTGAAGAAGAGGTTGTATTTTCCCAACTCGGGCATCTCAACTGAGAAATCCCAGTCCAAAGTAGATTGATTTTGAGAAATGCCCAGTCTGGACAGATGGGCAGCAAACCAGATTACTCACAGGGCGCTCTTACGTGAGAGCTTATCTTCAAAATGTGAGTCTATAAATGCCTCTCTGCAAGGTCACGCAGTAATTCATTGAACTAAAGAGTAAAATTCCGGGATTCTGGGTGTCTTTTAGCATGATCATACCACTACACCTTAGCCCACAAATATGGTTATCTGAGGAATTCTTTCGGTGATTCTGTTATTTCGGTGATTCTGTTATTTCAGACCAAAACAGAGAACTCCAGGCTTGAAAAATCAGCAGATCCCTTCACCATAACTTGATTCAGTTCCCAAAAGTGTTTCCATTTGCTTGATCTATTGGCTCCTGGCATGAGAGCCTGGAATTCTTAGCGTATATATGCTAAATACCTGCTCGGAGCAGACTGGTCTGGCCTAGGGAATCTGACCTCAGAAGTCGGGCTTGATGAGGCTCTGAGCAACCTGATCTCGTTGAAGATGTCCCTGCTCGCTGCAGGGGGGTTGGACTAGATGGCCTTGAAAGGTCCCTTCCAACCCAACACATTCTATGATTCTAAGCCCCAAAAGCCACTCGTGATATTGTTTAAGAAAAGCAATGTAGGCATCTTTAACCCACGAGTCCTACAGCCGCTGATTTCAGAAGGAAAAAGAATTCCCCCCGTCTTTAAAAGACCAACCCTTGCAGGCTGAAATGGAAATTAAACTGCTTGAAGTGGCTTGTTAGGAGGAGAGAATTGAAACCTACCTTTGTCTGCTGCAGCCCCTCTCCTTAATTCACCGGGTACCGTTAAAAGGAGAGGACCAGTATCGCGATAATATTGCGACATCGCTTGAAAATCACAGCGACGACCTTTATGAAACCGGTGGAAACTTCCTCAGCCAGAAGAAGGGGCTTCACTCGTTGAAGGACAGCCTTGCCTTTGTGAATTTGTCCTAGATTGCTGGGCTCTGAGCAGCCGGGAATTTTGGGTTTCTCATCATCCTATTTCAGCTTTGAAGGTGCGGCGTTAACCTGCCTCCCAGCCGGCTGATCCCGTTGCTCCCAGTTTCACTGGAGCTTCAATGGGAGTCTCAGGTGCAGGGAGGAGAGCCTTTAATGGATTAAACGGAGAAAAGACATATGGAGTATACACCCATCGCGTGCTCATCTGTGAGTCTGCATACATACACGCGGACGTGTAGACGTATATTTATACGCCCAGAAGCACGGCGTGAGAGGAAACAGTAAAACATCCCGATAAATTGTTGGAAAAGGTTTCCTTCCTAAAGTCCTGCTTCGTGCAGCAGCACGACGTATACACCCTCTCTTTCCGCGTCGTTTCTGTGCCGTGGTCAAAGAGTATTAGAGGATACATTTCTGTTCTAAATTACATCTGGGTAAATCCAGAGGAATTCCCCTGAGCCACATTTACCTCTAAGATTTTGCCTACGTGGGGACACTCAGGAAAATAACCCAAATTAGCTGAAGGTGAGAATTTAAAAGTGGATTAATTAAACTGCGTGAAACCCCCGTGAAGGTTGTTCTTATTCAGAATTCAGGTGGTCTTCATTCAATTTAATTTAATTCACTTTGGAAATTAATGCAGATTAATTGTCCTAACAGTTTTTATGTACCTATTCTAGACTAACACTGGGGTAATAAAATGAATTGTAGCCCACTGGCTTCAAGATGATTTTTAGATTTATACCAGGAGAGAGATTGTCCCCTGTGTGTCCAAAAGCCTTTGCTAGTCAAGACAAAGGAGCGGGGGATGTTTCTGGAAATAGAGAAGCAATATTATTTTAGCTTTTGGGGCAATTTGTTAAAAGATCTGGTAATAAAAAGGAGGTGACAATGACAGCACAGCAACAGGTTAAATACCACTGCTTTTGAGCCCCGAGTAGGGAGCCCACAGACTCGCCTTCCCTCGGGGCCTGATCCTGCCTTTATGATATTCTTTTTTGGGGGGGGGGGAAATAAAAATCAAAATCCTTTGACATCGAGAGGAACAATATCCAGATCTCCTAATTCCAGACAATCCGATTTTGCAAGCCTGGAGCCAAACGAAAAATCAAGACTACAGTAGAGAAGGGCCTGCTATTTTGGAAAAAAAAAAAAAAAGAAAAAAAAACAAAAAAAAAAAAACAAGAAAAAGGAAAAACTGCTTTAAAGAGATAACTGCTCAAAATCTACTCCCCAAAGAAGGAGACTCTTATTAAGGGTTTCTTCTTGAGATGTCTGCCTAAAGGCTTCTTCAGCAGGGATTTAGTTGTTTCTAACTCAGATCTGGAGTTCGGAGCCCCCCCTTTTTTTACTGCTCGGACGTCCTGCTCCTGCCTCCGTCCTGCAAGTTGGGGCTAAGCCTGGGTGAGGGGACAGCAGAGGTGACATGTGCCCCCCCCAGCAGCCCTGCCAGGCTGGGGACACCGCAAGGAGCCCAGCCAAACAAACAGGGCGGGGGGCAAGAAAATCAGAGCTTCTCGATTTGCCTGGGATCGGCCAAACACTGCTCTGGTCAAAAATAAAACCCACCCAAACTTATTTCTGAAAGGCTTTTGGCAGTTGTGTGTGCCTTTCTCCGAAGAACCTGGCGCTGGCGAAGAGGGGGGGTCAGACTAAACTGGCTCCTGTCTGTTAAGCTCTTTTTGTATATTCGGATTTTAAATGTCAAAATATAGCTTTAAAAAAAAAATAATTAAAAAAAAAAATAAACTTTCAATCGGTCTGAAACAATAAATGCAACCTCCAGCATGTTGGAGCTGTGCTAAAACGCTATTTATATAAAAAGTAGTGGGATGAAATTTGGGGAAGGGGTGGAAGGGGGAGGAAGTCCAGCCCGGACCCCCTCAAAACCATCCCTCGGGCATCGCAATTTGGAGTAAAAACGTTTTAATCCTTAACGGGGAGGTCGCTGCAGCGGGA
>VWZL01005319.1:170926-187172 GCA_013396915.1 Stercorarius parasiticus | reverse complement strand
CCTCCGCCGGGCACTGCTGCAGGGCCGGAGACCTCCGGCGCATCCCGCCCTTCCCCGGCGGGCAGGGCCGGGTCTCCTGTGGGCGTCCTTCAGCCGAAGGGCCGCTGATGGCTCCCCTTGGGCAGCTCTCCGCCCGTGGGCCCTGGCTGGGCGCCGGGCCAGGCTTTACCGAGGGAGAGGTAGCGGGGACAACCGGCCCGGGGTGGGCTCCGCTGCGGGGAGCGGCGGGGTGAGCCATGTGCGGGCGGCTGCGCGGCCCCGGCCACGCCGGCGGCGGGTGTAACGGCCTGGCTGCTCCCCGCGGGGTGGAGGGGACAGCGTCCCTGTCACCCTGCCGCTCTGACAGGGGCTGTAGCGGCGGGATTCAGCCTCCGGGGCCCGTCCCCAGCACCCCAAAAGCTGGGAGCGGGTGGGAATGCGATGCCCACGTTGGTTTGCCTCTTCCATGCTCAGTGGCCCGGCAGTTTTGTGCTTAGGTGCCTTGAAACGACTCTGAAGAGCATGAGAGCCTTAAAGGTATTGATTTAAGGTCAGAGGCTGACACCCTCTTGCAGCCCATGACGCCCGTGCAGTCTGTGTTCCCCCCCAAAGCTCTGAAACCTAAGATTCATCTTGTTTTCTGTCTCTATGCTTTATAAGTCTTGCTACCATCCTACCTGAAGAAGTTAAAAGGAGAGGCTAAAAATTATTCAGAGCTCTTAAGGCTTGGTTTAGAGAAATACGCTAAGCATGTGTACACCACACAGTGTAATACAAAGAAATTAGAGAACCTTGAATGATTGCTCCAACCCATTCCTTTCTTCTGGAGGCGATAATTTTTTCCAGGAGAATCCAGGATGTACACGTGACGTAGAATATTATGTTTCTATTGCATGGGTATTGATTGTAACTGAAAATTTCAGAGGTAGTACAAAGAGTTGTAGAGGAGAGTTATAAAAAGAGTCCGTTTGATTTACAGCCATCGCACTGTTCTCATTGCTCTTTATTAACTGCTCTTATCCATCCAGTTGGCTAGCCAGCAGGTAATCTGACTTTAAGACCTAATAGACATCTTATTTACCCTAATAAACTGAGAGCAGATGCTTCCCAGATAAAGTAAGATTGTTTTAACAGAATAATTCATTGATACTTTTGGACAATAAATGTCTTGAATCAGCTTAATATTAGGCTGTTTGTAAGTACAGTTGGAGGCGACACTTGTATGCTAACTGCTGTTAATTCAGACACCTAGCAGAAAGTTCTCATGCTGGCTGAAATTCTTCATTGAGTTGGGAGATTGGTGTGTGCTGTAAGTCAGTGTGCAATAAAGATGACAACAGCTTGCTGGTGGATATTGAGCAGTAAGACAGTAAATACCTAGCGGTCATCAAAAACATGTTGAAGAAGAGAGGGAGGAAGATCAGAGAACAAAATATTAAAATTGGCAATCTACCCTAAGGTGCTGTATAAGTGAAGCCATCAGGAGTGGGTTGGGTCATAGTCTGTACGCTTGTTCCTAGAGTTTGTTGTGTCTGCAGAATGGGTGAACATCTCCAGTGCAAGAAGAAAGAAACCATGGAAGAGATTTGTCCTCAGTAGACTTGACTTTTGGTTACTTCCAAATTTGTGGCAGGCTTCTCTAAACTGAAATGTTGGAAGTACTTAGTAGTTAATCCGTTCCTACAAAAGGTGTTATGCAGCGTTGCCCTGGACGAAACCTCAAACCGAAGATTACTGCTTTCCTTCCAACTCTGCCTCTGTTGCAGGTGTCTTGATACACATGCTGGAGCTGGCAGTTTGCTGCTGGCAAACAGGACCTTTGGCTCGTATTCAGTCCCTTCATCAGCAGGGATTAGTGTGCATTACATCCAGGAGGAAATTAACCCCAAAAGCCTTTCCAAAGTGAAATGCTGGAGGGCTTCTCTGTTCAAGCCAGCAAATAGCTGTTATGACTCTAAATCTAATAATCAGCTGCAGGATAGTTTCTGGTAGAAGTTTGGCTCGGCTTTCTCAGCTGACTGGCCACCATCCTTGCTTCCTTTGTACACTGCTGCTTTTAGCTGATTGTGGGAGAACGAGACCTGTTCTGAGGTGTTTACATGCTCAGCTTCTGTTGAGATTGAGAGTACAGGCTGAGTGCTTTTAGCCTTACTGACCGAATCATTAAATTTGATCAGCGAGTGATGTAAAATAGCTACTGAGCAAATAAGCAACAGTGTTTCTGCTTAACACCCAGGATTATATGACACTGTCACCCACAGGCCCTTGGGATTGCAATCCCTTGGTTGCTCTGCAGGCATATGTAATGGCTGTGGTTTAATTTGTATTTGGATACAACTCTCCTTTCCCCATCTGTTCCCAGTGTGGAAATAGGTGAGAGTGTACGCGGGGAGGATGTCTACATTGTGCAGAGTGGCTGCGGTGAGATCAATGACAACCTGATGGAGCTCCTTATCATGATAAATGCCTGTAAGATTGCCTCAGCCAGCAGAGTCACAGCTGTCATACCCTGCTTCCCTTATGCTCGTCAGGACAAAAAGGACAAGGTAAGGGATGTGGTAAAGGTTTCTTTTGGGGAGATAAATGCACATCTTGAAAGTCCTGACAGCTCAACAGGAATTAGGTGAAGTTGAATATGTAGAGGAAGAGATAAAACTTTCTTTAATTTCTTTAAACCTCAGGGCATCGGACTGCAAATTCATCTTTTCATAAAGATCTGGTTCTTCTTGAAAATACCCCAAGCTATAATCACCAGTTGATGAAAAGATGCAATGTTAATGAGCACTACTTTTAGTAACTGCTTGTGAATTATTGCCTAGAAGTGGAAGACTGACATCTTGATGAAGGAGTTGAACTTGTCTTAAATACTGTTTTTTCCTGTACTAGAGTCGAGCTCCAATCTCTGCCAAGCTGGTTGCAAACATGCTGTCTGTGGCAGGCGCAGATCATATAATCACCATGGATCTGCATGCATCTCAGATTCAGGTAGGAGCTACAATCAGGGAAGTACTTGCCTGCTCCAGTCTGAGCCTCTTTACTGCCTTCTGGGCTTTCCAGGGATCTGCATTTGGGAATGTGGGACTGGAAGGGACTTGTAGAATCAGCTGGAAGAGGATGGGGAGATGGGTAACAGGTTCATCTGTAAATGAAATTATAGCTGTTCTTGATCAGACTAAGCATAATGAGTCCTGTGTAAATGAATGTTGGGCTAGCAAATGATCTGTGCCACTTTATTGCCATACTGTAACACTGTGTATTCTTAACTGGTCCTTTGAGGAATTTGAGGTGGAGAATGGCTTTATCTAGAGTGTTCTTATATATTGAGTAGAGCTTTCTGGTATTTACTGAATTGTCAGGGAGAAGTGAGCAGTGCTCTGTTTGACACAGTGGCTGGTAATACTGCTGCCCTGAGGTTAGCTCTGCCTCCAGATGTGCTGGCACAGCTGCTTGTGAGGCTTCAGTCGACCAAGACAGTGATCTGATAGCTTGCTGCTGACAAAATGGGCAATTGCACTTGTTCAGTGCCACCCTTCCTCATGAGTTGGCTTCACCAAGCTGCTGGTGACTTGAACAATTAGTGGTGGGTTTTACTGGCTTAGTGAGCAGAATAGTCTCACAGAGCAACTGAAATCTTGACCAGAGCTGTATAGAAGTGGCAAGGGTGTGTATCAGGGATGCAAGGGACAGCAAGCTGTTAGATTATCAGTCTTGTCTCTTTCCACCTTGAGCAAGTGCTTTGAGACCAAGAAACCAGCTCAATGCAACTGAGAACGGTCAGGTAGAGGGGAGGATATCTATTGTATTGCTGCAAACACTTTGAATTCAGAAGGGTAAGATATCTACTGCCTGGTGAAGTAGCTGGGCTGGCTGTCATTTTAACAGTTGAAATTGCAGCCATTCACACTTAAGTATAATTGTTTCCAGTATAATTTGCCCAGAAATACTTTGTCTCAGGTGGAAAAAAATCTATGGGGACACATCTGAGAAGACTTTCAGAAAGATCGTGAAATAAAAGAACAGAGCCTAAGGGGATATGCCTTTTCCCTAAGAGGCTTGAAGTTGCCATGTGTGCCATAGGGTTAACCTTTCATCAGCAGCAATGGTGAGATTCAGTTGAATAATTGGGTATGTGTATATAAACTTCCAGCATCTGGCTGGTTTCAGCCTGGTTCTTGCAGTTGCTGGGTTACTGAGCACGGAAGGAATGGTGGCAGGAAGGATCTGTTACCCCTATACCTTGAATCATTCCTTGTGAATAGCTGCTCCCACTCTCCGGCCTATTAGTCTCTGTCCAGGATTAACTTCTGGCTTTTGGTGACCTTTGAGGTTTACTTGCAGGAGTCTGCTGGGTCAGTGTAAAGCTGTGGAACCATCTGCAACTAGTTTAAAAACAAATGTTACTCAAGCCTTTTTCATAGGTTTTCTGTAGATGCAAACAGTGTGGGTAATGAGCTTTAAAGATTGACTTTGTAAACAGGCAGCTAGCCACTCTGAAAATGAGCATGTTTGATGCTGGTTTTATGCACCTCGGTAGGATAGAACTAGTTCTATGTTGTGAAGGTGTCAGATGTAAAGTGTTATTTATGCTGCTAAACTGTTTCTGGCTCTAAAGACTTGTTACATTACTATTCTGGGTATCCCAAAGGCTACTGCCCTTGCATTAAGGGAAGTAGAAAGGAAAGCTGAAAGCTGTGGAAGGGTGGTGGCTGCATGCCTGATCATATAGAAGGCTTCTTCCAACTGTTTTTGGAATGCGACCTTCAGCTACATCTGTTCCTCTTGTCTTCCTTGCAGGGTTTTTTTGATATCCCTGTTGATAACTTATATGCTGAGCCTGCTGTACTGAAATGGATCAAAGAGAATATTGCAGAGTGGAAAAACTGCACCATTGTGTCACCAGATGCTGGTGGAGCCAAGAGGTAAGCTGTCAGGCAGCTAGCTTGAGGTGCTGCTTCTCTATCTGAGTGCTTGTCACCTTATTAAGACGCATGTTCCCTCTGCCAGCCTGTCATCTCTAAGATAGTCTGTGAAAGCTGGTGAAGAATTGTTAGATATTCTTCCTAGGGAATGTTTAGGAGGTTTCTTGGACTACATGGAGAATTAAACAGCTTCTATAATCACAGCTGCATAGTTAGGAATTGTTCCATTACTGCATCCCTTGGATTAACACAATTTTTTGTGTAATTATGCAGGCTGAAGGAGGGAATCGTGTTATGCCAAGACAAAGTTACTTCTGCTGCTTAAAATTACATTATCATCCGGGCTGTTTTCTTTGCAGTATTAAGCTTTGTCTATTGAGACATTTTCTTACTTTATTACTCCTGATTTGAATGTCTAGCTGGGACTTGAGCCTGCTGCTACTCTTCCTCTTCTCTGAGAGGAAGGAAGATACATGGTTGCTTTCCAAAAAGCAGCAGCATATGTTATAACATATTTCTACTTAGATAGTCTGACGATCTCCCATCTTCCTGCAGCTAAATATGCCAGTTTGCGGGCAGTTCAGAATGTTCTCAGGTGCTTATTAGGAGGAACTAGGCTGTTCCTTGTTGCTTCTGTATAAGGGCTAAATGTGAACAGCAAAGGAATGCAGATGTCTTCTTTAATCCAGGATTGTCACATCAAAATGTTGGTGTGTTCTGACCTCATTCACATACTTTAGAGTGTTCTAAGCTATCTGTTACAAACAGCCAAGAGATACTATCACTGTGGTCCCTGTATGTCTTCCTGTAGGTGCTTTGTGGCCCATGTATTGGACAAGACCTTTTGTATATTCATCTGCTTCTGTAGCCTGTTGCATAATGACTGTATGAAATGCCAAGTCAGCCAGCACTAATCTGACTCCTGAAAAACACATCTTCAAAAGACACTTAAACTGAAACATGTCAATCTCAGCTGGTGCAATATTTTATGGAGATACTGCAGAACTAAATACTTTAGTAAACAGTTTAGTTGAACAATCTTGTGTAGGACTCCCATGGTGATGAGTCTGATCTACTGAGGCTAGGAATCTACTCCTCTCAAGTGTAGAATTTCTTAGCGGCATGGATATTTTGTTCCTTCTCACTCTTAATGTTTTTAAACTCCTTACTATTCATCAGTATCAATGTATAAAGTTTGGGTCCCTCTAGTAAGGTTGTTCTGTTGTCACTACAACCAAAGTAAATGGGAGGTGGTGGACTGGCATTTCTTGGACGTGTATTCCTGCCACTGTCTTTGTGCCAGCACTTGTGTGCATGACAATTGAATGCTTATATGAGTGCAAGCAGGCCCCTGTCGTAGCACAACTTAAGCCTTTCCAGTGTAGTGTTATAAAGGTGACAACTTCCCAAACATTCTGGTCACTTCAGGTTTGCCAGACTTACTGGTTAAGGCTTGTTGTCAGCTTTAAATGCAAATTAAGTTACAGTGGTCAGGATGAAAGACTATTTTAGCTTAACCTAGTTGCTGTCATCGGGAGAGATTGGATCAAACATTGCAGTTCAACTGCTTGAAGGGAAACTAAGGTGGCAGAGTGTCTTCTATTAATTGCTTGGGAACAGTAGCAGATGTGCTGACAGCTTCTCTTACTGCAGTGGCAGTTTCTGCTTAAGAGTTTGAAAAGAGATTCAATTGAAGCTGTTGTGTGGAGTTAAGTGTTGTTTGGAAACTGTTCTCTCTTCAGAGTGACCTCCATTGCAGATCGATTGAATGTAGACTTCGCCCTCATTCACAAGGAGCGCAAGAAGGCCAATGAAGTGGATCGCATGGTGCTGGTGGGTGATGTGAAAGACAGAGTGGCCATTCTGGTAGATGATATGGCAGACACGTGCGGTACCATCTGTCATGCTGCGGACAAGTGAGTAGGGCTGACTGATTCTTTCCTAAATCAGAAACCTATTGTTAGCGAATGCTATGTAATAAGTTAATCAGATTATTTGTGTGTGAAGTTTCACAAAGTAGCATACAGTTCCTTGACTATTCCTTGTCATACAAAAGAAGTAAAAAGCCTGAAGTTCTCCCAGTGGGAATAATCAGAAGACCATAGTGTCTTTTTTTTATTTGAAAAATGCTTGTGTTGAAAGTATGTCTTCCACTAGACCATCACTGACTATGCTGGGTAGAACTAAGTGCTGTCTGGTCCGTCAACTCAATGGCATACATCTGAATTTCTATCAGAAGTAAGCTTTTCAAGCTTTGATATCTTTCAGGCCTTCTACACTAGGAAGACCGGCATATGCAACAATCAGTATTAAACACTTGCTAACTTGTGTTGGCAAAAATCATGGAAGGTGATTTGCATGATCTAATCCAAATGTCCCAGGGCTAAGGACAGTATTTTTTTTCAATGTCTGCTTTGCCTGGGGTGGATTTTATGGTACTTGTTAGATTGTTTTCTTCCCCTAAATCAATAGTGGGCTGGAGGGGGCAATCAAAGGTAACCGGTCCGCTAAGCATATGGTGTTGGATCCTCTCATGCTTACCATGTTCCCTGTGCTAATAGCAGTTCAATACTTGCTAAAAACTTCTCATCCTCCTTTTTCTCCCCTTTTAGGCTTGTGTCAGCTGGAGCCACCAAAGTTTATGCCATCTTAACTCATGGGATCTTTTCCGGGCCGGCAATTTCTCGGATCAACAATGCCTGTTTTGAGGCAGTTGTAGTCACAAACACAATACCCCAGGAGGACAAGATGAAGCAGTGCCCTAAAATCCAGGTGAGCATCTACTTTCTCTTCTGTCACTCCTGGGGGACGGAAGCACTTGTCTGTCCTCCTGTTGGTGGGAAAACCCCATAACACTGTCTGGTGCTTCCAGCAGTTTCATTGGCACTGGAATTGGTGGCAGTGTTGACTAGTTCTCTTGTTCCTGTTGCTGTGGGATCACACACCTGTTACACTGATAAAATGCAACTTCTAATCCAGCTCATCTTAAGCAGTTCATTTAAGTAAACTTTCTTCAGGGCTTGTTTTATCTTGATCGCATCACTGATCTAGTGGGGCCATGATGTAAGCAAGCAGTTGTATCTGTACGCTGTGGTGGAGCGATATGCTGATGGCATACTGAAGTAGATAGGAACTTCTGAAGTTCTGGTAATGCCACCTTCAGTTGTGTATCTGTCCCCTCATGTCCAGCCCTTTAAGCAGTGTGTCCCTTCCTTTTATGAAGCAAAGTAGGCCTGGTCTGGGGAAGGTGGATGCTTCATATCTGGTCATAACGGCAGTGCAGATGAGGTGTGGAGGGAGTGCAGTGTTGTCCCACGGACATGTCTTCCTGGTTTGACTAAGCAGTTGACACAGCTCCACAGTACAATGTTCAGATACTTGCCAAAGATAAACAAAAACACTTTGCCATCCGTATGAAAGCTAAAAGCTGGGCTCTTGATGCTCACTCTGTTTTGGGTTTTCCATTTAGGAAAAGTACTGTGGCATTTTGTTTCCCATGCTGAGGCTGACTTTCATGAAAGAAAAAAATTGGCAATACAACTTGAGCTAGGCAGAACTTGAGGATTTCCTGTGCTAATGGATAACTAGAAGTTGCAGCTTTACCTGAGCATTCAGGCATAATAGCTCCATCAGGAGCCTCAGGTACTACTATACCATACACACAGCCGAAGACATCCTAAATACTAGCTTTGCGGCACGGATATATAGGACACAGGCATTTGGAGAAGTTCTGGAAAGTGAATGGCTCTGCTAAGGCTCAGCTAGTGCTGTGTTGTAAGTGTAGCAGGTTCCCCAGTACTGGGGTTCTGGTGAAAAGGAGGGTCAACTGGTTGAAGCTGCAGCGAATTTTAAGCTGCTTTTGGAAGCAAGTTACAAGCTGATTGCAAACTGCTACTGGGTTGCATTTTTTTTTTCAACGCCAACTTCTGGATGATATTCCTGCAACTGAGCACATCTAAAAAAGTCTGATGCTTCAGCTTCTTTCCAGGCTCCACACTACAGTTAACGTAGGCAAAATGTTAAACTGGCAATTCGTATGTAAATAGCTGTAGCCAAAGATTGCAGTGGAGCAGTTTTTCAGGCTCTCGCTTAACACCTCGCTCTTTTACACTAACATCTCATGTTCAGAGTTGAGAAATACAGAACTAAAGGATTTGTCATGAGTCTCATGCTCTGTCTGCTCTGCAGCTCTTAAGTTTTTTTCTCTTTCCTTCCTTTGGAGGCAAAATATCGGAAAAAAATAAAATATTAAATACGAATTTCACTTAGTTTCTTTAACGTGCCGTGAACATGGTGCTTCTTACTGAGACTACATACATTGAAATGCTTTTGCTGCTGGGGTTCCGAGTTAATGTTTTACTGGAATGTAATTTTCCCTCCTGTTTACCGGATTACCCCACCAGGTGGAGCCAGCACAATGACTGGGTGTTGAGCTCCATCACGGCAGCTTCATCTTTCTTAGGCTGCTGGCAGTGATGGTAAAGCCTCAGGACTCAAGGGAAACGAACTGATCTTGATTTAGACTCCCCTAACTTCTCTGCAACCTACACAAAGTGAATAAGATAGTCCTAAGGTAAACAGACTGAGCTTAGGGAGTCTCAGCAAAGAAGGGTGACAATAGACTGTTATAAATTTGGGTGATGTGTTTACTCATTAAGTTCTTCCTAACTTACCAGCTGTTCTTCCAGGCTTGCTATCTTTTCTGGGTGATGCTGATGCATCTTTCTTCCCTTCCAGGTGATTGACATCTCAATGATCCTTGCGGAGGCCATCAGGAGGACTCATAATGGGGAATCTGTCTCCTACCTATTCAGCCATGTCCCTTTATAACAACAGATGCCAGCTGCTGCTTGTATGGCTTTTTTTTTTAAAACCAAAAGTTGTTCAGCTTGTTGTAAAGTTCAGTAGAAGACTCTGCTTGTTCCAGTGCAGTTCTCCACAGCTCCTCCTGCTTAAGTCAGGCTTACTGGCTCTGATCCCAACACTGGGAGGCTGGGGGGGGAAGGTCATCTCTGTAACACTCCAACTCCACCAGCAGCCCTGTGCATTTGGGCTCATCAGTAGTATTGACTCAATCCTGCAGATCTGTGGAGAGCGGGACTGACACATGGCTAATTGCCACCATTATTTTGAGGGGGGGGAGGGGGGGGAGAGGGTTTGTCTGTGGGCAGGGTTAGATGATCTGGCATGCGCACCCTAAATTGTTTGGGAAGTAGAGCTCCCTAGGACATGTTGATCTGGATCTACAGCAAGAGCCCGAGAGACTGCTGGCTGTCTTACCACTCCATACCTGACGGAAGCCCTTGAAGAGCGATGGGGAAGGCTTGTGTCTTGGCCAAGCTTGACCCGAGGTGAAGCCCTGGGGGACACCTGGGAGGTGGTTCTGCTACAGCTTCCTCCCATGAAAGGATATCAGTGTAGCTCGAAAACTTGAATTAGTCCTAATTGTTGATGAAATTAAATGCCCTTTAGCATGCTACACAGCGGAGTGAGGGTGAGAGCATAGTCTGTGCAGTACTGCTTTGCTGTGTTAACAAAGTGGTGAAGGTGCATCCTGGACAAGAATTCTTCTCCCTCTTATGCAGAGGACTCACGGTAGTTGTGTGCTTTAGTTTCTAGTGTAGGCTAAAACCAGTTCCTCAATTTCACAGCTCGCTGTTAGCCTTGCTAGCGATTAGAGGGCTGCTGTCGTGTACTATAGCTGCACCTTGACTTGCTGTGCAAATCCTTGATCCCTTTTTTACCAGTACGCCAGTAAACTGAGCCTGTTTATCCCATAGTAGCTTGGTTGTTGCATCTAGCAAGTGCCTGCTCAGACGTTGGGGTGACCCAATACGCAACAGCTTTGTGTCCAGCTGTCTTAGCCTCTCGTTGCCTGCAATCCTGTTGACCTGTAAGTTACTGACACATTCTGGTTGCGTGTCCTGGTCACTTTCTGCCTTGCCTTGAAAGCGTTGCTCCTCGCAAAAGATCTTAAACCAAGGAGCATAGGAGGTTGCAGGACTACAAAACCTGAAGAAGCCCTTGGAGTGAGTCTGATGTTGCTAATGAGCGCTTATGGCGATGGGTTGAAGAGGCTGGTGATACATAGTACTGGAAAAACTGTAGATCTAACACCAACCTGACAGGCAGCAAAGTGCCTGAAAGAAAAATACCAAAACTAGAGCTGGCTGAGGCTCCCGGATATAATAAGTATCATCTGAAACTTGAATAATTAGTAACCGTACCAGACAATCGTTAAGGTAAACTGTTCAGTCTCTCCTGGACTCTTACGGGGTTATAGACCAAGCTGTTTTATGCTCTGGTTTTTATAAGCAATCCTCTTTTATTTGTTTTTTTGAGCTGGAGGAAGGGAAAAAGGGAAAAGAAGGAACTTGAAATTACTTGCTAGAGTAACCAGCATGGCTTTGAGAGGCTAGGGGCTGGGCTATAAGTGGAACTAACTGAAAAACTTGGTTAAGATCTAGGGAAGTACTTCTTTAGTTGTGCCTTTTACTGAGGACTTCTCTCCCTTCCTGAAACTCCTGTCCTGTGGCAACGTTAACACTTCTATTACAGTGTAGGTTTTTTTTTTCTTTTTGTATAAGAATTGGTGTTTGTCTGGAAAGTGTGTGTCTCTTGCTTCTTTGCTTTGCATCCTGCACTGAGCTCTACTGAGAGTCTGATTCCTGCCTCCTGTATCGGAGCCCCTGCTGCCACGCTGCCAATGCCCTGAGAGCCAGGACATCCAGCGTGAGGATTTTCAGCAGCGTTTGTGTTCAAATTTAAGACCTGATGAAGGAATTAAACTTTTATTTAAAAACCATGGCTTCTGCCTATAAATTCTTCTAAAAAAAACTTACAAAGGTGTGATGTGCATCTTCTGAGTTGGGTCACTTGCAAGGTAGATCACGGAGCGATGTTGTTTGGAAGAGACCTCGGAAAGTCGTCTGGTTTAACCCTCTTGCAGTTGGGCTGAGTGTGAGGTTCAGCTTGGCTGTGCTCACAGTGCACGAAAGAAAAAGCTTGGGACCAAGGTACTTCGCTTAGTGGGTAGTGGCTTTTGTCTGTATCCAGTTTTCTAGACTTAATTGTTAGAGGTGGTAGTGCAGTTTCTCTTGTACTGTTTAATTATGTATCTCAGCAGATCTGTTCACATCATGTTCAGGTAGGGGCAAACCTGAATAGTTTAGCAAGTACAAATGAAGAGTTGCTGAGTATGTTGCACAAAGCTAATGGTCAGAGGCAGCAGGATTATGTCCTGGGAAGCATTTGTTCTAACTAAACCACGATCCTTTCTCATTCTGTATTGTAGACTCGGAAAGTATAAATGAAGTGAGAAGGGTGAGATGACAGGTCTAGAGAAAGGTCTTTGGCCTTACAATAGGCTTCCAGGCCTAGATTCAACATTGCATCAGGAAACATGACTGTGGCCTCAGATAGACTTTTCCTGAGGATTACTACTGTCATTCAGGTGTTAAAACATATTTCAGTACTGGTCAGTAAGTGACCTTGTATATTTTTTTTTTTTCTTTAAATAGCAGGGGGGATGATGTGGGTTTTGTCATGGTGATGTAGCAGACTTCACCTTCCTTAGAGAAGAAACAGAACCTGAGGTTTACAGCCAAAAATTTTTACCAGGGTGACCATTGCTATTGGTTTGTGTATACTGCTTCCTTAGTTACTTTAATAAAACCTGGGGGTTGGAGTGAGGGAGGGCACAGACTTAAAATGCTGTATGACAGCACTGGGGCTCTTAAAAGGATGGGTGATACACAGGCTATGAGAAACAGTCCCAAGGGGGTCAAGCTCTTCTGCTCTGGAAACCTTAAGTTCCTTCCCTGAATTAAAAAAAAAAATATTTTCTGATTGCTAAACCTATTTGTAGGCAGGTTGTGAATACTGACTAGAAGTGACAGTTACGCTATCAGAGCAAGTATGGCTGCCTATATCCCATGCATATAGTAGAATTAAAGCATTCTTCTCCCTGCTCAGGACGGTTGTGGATGTACCAGGCAGCCATGGGAAGGGTGTGGGCTGGGAGGAAACCAGCCCCTGAGGTGTGAATGGCAGAGAGCCGAGTTCCTCCAAGTTTGGGAGCGATGCAGGGATGCTCATCCTTAGCCCAGGCAAGTTCAGCTCCAGCAGCATCAGCCATGCTGTGAAGCGCTGGTGTGGTCTTGAGCTACCTGCTGCAGTGGAGGCGATTCTCCAACCTGTCCTGGAGAGCTGCTGGAGTGAGTACGGAGCATGCAGGGTAGGGTGCTCTGTGGGTGAACTATGTGGTGTCTTCTCAGGCTTTCTTCACAGCTGCTGAAGAAATACCATAGGAAGCAAGTCATTACTCCCCCAGAAGAAAATCCCAAGTAATTTGCTGTGCTTTTTTGAGTTGGAGAGCTGGAAGAGCAGGCCAGAGCTATGGCAGCTCGCTGTGCCACAGGCAGAGCCAGAGCATGGCTGCAGGTGTGCAGATGCTGGGAACTGATGCCAGTAGCTGTCTCCTGTCTGCTGTAAGAAGGGAACCCATCAATCAGAAGTCCTGCATCTTAGCCCAGTGACCTGCCTGGGTAGCTGAAGCTAATGGTCAGGGTGGGGATGCCTCAAGCCACCATGAAAACTGGGCTTGCCATTTGTGCCTTGCAGGCAGCAGGACTTGTCCGCTGTTTGGAGCAAGATGAGACACATCCCAAATTGCTCTCCTGCTGCTTCTCCGTGTACGGATGATTTCTCATCTCCTAGAGTCGGTGTTTCTGTGATCTGCAGAAAGCGCTTGCCTTTGGGCAGTGGGAAAGTAGTAAGGGTTAACAGAAAAGCCCTTCTCTAAACTGCAAGGAGCAGCAAAATCCAGGGGATGAATGAGCCCTGGTATAAGACGCAACAGCCTGAGTGTGCTGGCTGCCTTTCTGGGGCTCTCTGCTCCTACTCTTTTGGAAGGACAGGAGGCTGGGGTTAAAAATGAGCAGGAAAAAGTAAACTGTGGCCCTGGGGAGTAGGGGGACTGGCTCCCAGCTGGGCAGTGCTGGCTGAAGGGGGCTCGGGTCGGTGGTGCCCTGCCTGTCCCTGCAGGCAGGAGGCAGAAAAAAAAATACCTCTGTGATCAGATAGAGAAAACCTGCCGCCTCCTTCCTGTAGGAGAGAATAAAGCGTTCCTGGAAATGGCCATCAGCAAGGCTGTATCTGAGCCCTGACAGCCTTGTTCTGTGGGAGATTTAAAACTCATCTAAAATGGCTGGCAGTCGTTCTTTTCTATTTCAGGTCAGGGCTGTTTTTGCTTTCCCCCCTGTCTGTTGATGTCTCCTTTCTTTTGTTATAAATTATTGAAAGCAGAAATACCAAAATGCATGAGAGGGAAGCAGGTTGTGCAGTTAGGGGAGGCTTTGCAAATTTGTCGTGGGGGTGGGTGGGGGGAAAGCTCTTTCTGGGATATAAGCTCCTTTTTTTGTTCTTTGTGCACGATGGGTTTTAAAGCCTCCCCAGCAGCAGCCCCACACCTTGCCTGCTGGAAACGCAGGGGCTTTGAAGCTGCTCTGGCTGTGGTTTATAGGAGCGTGGGGGTGCCTGTGTGGCCGTGGCTACTCGGGGAAGGGGGAAGGTCCCTGTCCCCTGCCTGCATGGCCACCGTGGTGGCTTTGTCCCAAGACAAAGACCCTGGGGTTTGCAACACGCTGCAGCATCAAGGAGATGCACTGCAGGGGCTGTGCCTTGGCTGGGGTGGGTGCAGCCGATGCTGGCAAGGGGCTCTGCATGGGGAGGACAGGGATCGGGTTCTCTCACCACCGGCTGGGGACAAAACCCCCAGCAGACTGTGCAGCATCCGCAAAGGAGAAGCGTGTGGAGAACAGGGAGAGAAAGAGAGGGAAGCTGGAGGGAAGGCAGGCACAGCTGGAGAGTAAACACATGGTAAAACACTTGCCTGACTATTTGCATAAAGGCAAAAAAAAAGGATTTCCTGCTTTCATTTTGAAACTGGGTGGGTTTTTTGTTTCCTTTTGGCTGTGCAGGAAAAATTAGCCCTTTCTCAGCTCGGGGTGGGCTTTGTGATGCTGCCTCTGCAGGGTGGGTTTGAAGGATGCTCCTGAAGGCAGCCCTGCCTGGGCTTGCTGCTGCTGGCTACGTGGCACCCTCCAAACCTGGCCCTGGGGGGTCGGGGGGGCCACAGCACTAAAGCAAAGCTGTTCTGGGAGCAGCCTGGCCTGGGGCTCCTCCTGCGGCTGCTGTCTCTCCCCCTGGGGGACGGGGACTGGAGGCTGTTTGCCATCCAGACCACTCTTAGAGCAGCAACTACATCTTCAGACCTGGCCTTAGACCTTGGCTTTTGCCTTTTCTGCCTACACCAACCATTGGCTTTTCTTTGTTTCATTGCTGGCTGGAGCGGGAAGGTGCCTGGCTCCTCAGGGCTCGCTGCAAAGGGCCACCTCTGGCCAAGACCTGCTGTCGCTGGAGAGCACCGAGCACCCCCCCAGGACGGCAGTCTTCTAGCTGAAAAACACAAAGCAAATGTTTCCGCAGGCTCGCTGGGGATTTTCTCTGCAAAATCTCCAGCAAGCCTGGAGAGAAACCCAAGGCTGGCAGGCCAGGAGGAGGAGGCGGGTGCGAGAGTTGCTGCGGCACAGCTGCTACCCCTGACGCTCTACAGCAGGTCCCTGCTTGCCGTGACACCGGCATTGCAGCGGAAGGGTTCTGGCAAGCCCTCCATGGGGGTCAGGGTGCTTTTTTTTCCCCCCCTCCTCGTTCTATTCAGCACCTATGGGACCCTACTGCAAGACCTCCCACGCATCCTGGCCATCCAACCACTACCCATCCTGGTGGCCAGTGTGCAGGTAGCCCCCAGACCACCACTATCCTTCCTGCTCACCAGCCCAGCCGAGAACAAATAAACTTACACCAGCTTTTTCCCCAAAAAAGGTATTTTTTTTCCATGTGTACCCCAGCCGACTTCGTCTGTGCTGGCTGCCCCCTAGGCTTCCTGCACCCTATTGCCTAGCTACAGCCAAGCCAGAGCCTTGGCCTGCAAGCGTGGGCTGCTCCTTGCCCACGCAGGTACTTTGGTGACCCGATGTCCCCAGAACAGGCCGTGGCAGCAGCGAAGCATCTTCCACAGCTACGAAAATACGGTGCTATTTTTATCGCAAAGGCTCGTTTTTTGAAACAGGTTCCGCTGCAGCGGGGTGGGGGGTGGTGGCCAGTGGCGAGTATCCCCCTGTCTGCGCGCCACCTGCTTCTGGGGAGGGTTTGGGGGTGGGACGGTGGCCCTGGGGTCACCCGCTGCCGTGGGGACCGCCTTCACCGCCGGCACCCGGGTGCGGCGAGAGGGTCCGGGGGTGTGCGGGGCCGGGGGTGGGTGTCCGTGTCCCCCGGCCACGGGTGAC
>VWZL01005319.1:126095-170621 GCA_013396915.1 Stercorarius parasiticus | reverse complement strand
TGGGGTTGGCGAGGAGAGGGGGGGGGACCAGGGCGGGCCGCCTTTGTCTGACGGTCCCCATCCCCGGGGACCTCGGCTGACCTCGGGGGCGGGGGTCTCGCAGGCAAAATGTGCGACAAACCGGACCTCTCGGAGGTGGAGAAATTCGACAAGAAGAAGCTGAAGAAAACCAACACGGAGGAGAAGAACACGCTGCCCTCCAAGGAGAGTGAGTGCAGCCCTGGGGAGGGGCCCCGACGTTTGGCTTGGGGCGGGGGGAACACGCGTGGGCCACGTCTGGAGGAGTGGGTGTCCTCGCTGTCGAGGTGGTTTGGGGCAGTTGGGCTCTGACCCAGAGAAATTGGGTCCCTCGGGACCCCCTAACTGAGAGGTGAGGGGCTGGGGTACGGCCCCCCTGGGGCATGGGCAGGATTGCCTGCGGAGGGACATTGCTCTAAGCTGTTGCCTCAGGGCATGGCTTCCCAGAGGAGAGCTGAAGGCAGGTGCCCAACCTGCTGTTACCCCTGTGTGTGTCATATCACCCTCGGATTTGAAGTGTTTGTCTACCCCACTTGGGGTCAAACCATAAAACAGGGCTCCAGGGACCGAGTGATTGCTCTGCAGTGTTCTCCAGTGGGTGTTCCCATGAAAAAAAAAAGCACCAGAGACTAATGGACCTCACTTCTCTTGCAGCTATCGAGCAGGAGAAGGAATGTGTGAAGTCTTCCTAGAGTGAGATGGCCTGGCAGGAAGAGCTACCACTTGATTATTTTTTTTTTTTTTTGCTTTCAATTAAATCGTGGTTTTTTTTAAATTTACATCACGTACATGTATAGGAACAGCTGCATCACCTAACCCACTGTCCCACCTTGCCGGCAGCTTTGGCGGGTGGGGGTAACAAAGAGTGGCCCCCATCACAGTCCATCAAAAGCCTGACCCAACCCCATCTCTGCTGCTCAGTCGACTCCCGTTGACAGCGCTGATCTTGCTCCAATGCGGTGGGGAGATGAGCAAGGGCTATGGAGGCTCCTGGGGATGGACCCCTTCTGCCTGGGGGAGTGGGGAACCTTTCTGACCTGGCCAGTGGCCTGGGTCTGTCTTGCATACTTCTTCACTGACGGTGTCCTGTAGCCTCACAGTTTTTTTGTCTTCCTTGGGGGAAAAATGAGAAGTTTATTATAAAATAAAAAAATGTAATGACCTACCTATGGCTTATGGCTTCTTCCTTGGCAAAGGTTCATGTTGTGGCCTGGCTTGCCCTGGGTGGGGGGGGAGGTGGGAAGGTCTCTGCCTGGTGCTGGAGCAGCAATGATGGTTTGGTGTTGCTCAAAGGGCAATATGGGATGGTTCCCTGCAGGGCGAGTCCAGCTTGGTGTGTGTCTAGGGCTCAGTTCCTGGTAGTCTAGGGGAGACTGGAGCTGGGAGCATGGCTGGTGTGGCGCTGGGGTCTCAGCTGGCTGAGACCACTGTGTTCCACCAGCAATCCCACCACCATAGCAGCTTCTTGGTGCATCTTCAAGCAGAGGCTAACCTGGGCCTTCCTGCCCACCTGAAGGCTGAGCCTCCTGCTTCAAAGTGGTTGGTGTCCCCTGCCTGAAACATTTGTGGAGCTGGGCTGGCTTCTCACCTGCATGGCTGGAGGTGCCTGTGCTGGCAACATGGATGCTGGCTTGGATCCTGCTGGCGCTGCAGCCGGCCTGGCTCTGTCCACCTGGTTCTTGGAGCAGAATTCTTCCATCGCTGCCTGGCACGGCCTTTTTCTTCACCTTGAGCCAAGGTCCACCCCCGCCCTTGGTTGAAGGAGGTTTTTGCAGCCTTGTAAGGATGGATTAATGTAGTAGACCCCTTGGATACCCTCTAGGCTGATTCCCAGCATTACTTTGCAGGGGTAGAGATCCCTGTGTCCTCCAGCACAGCATGGGCAAGGGGGAGCTGGGGTCTGACATTGCCTCCAGGTCTATGCTGAGGCTTCCTGGCTGCTGCCAGGATTTCCTCACCTCCACCTGGCCTGCAGGGTCACTGAACGGGCTGTTTGTGGAGGAGGTGGAGGCAGACTTGCCAACTAGCAGTTTTGGCCGGTGTCCCTGGTGAGCCTGGTCAGCTGGAGACAAACACGGGGCTGTTGTGCCTGTCTGGACGCAGTGCCTATCTGCTTTGTACCTCCACCCACGCTGCCTGCCAAGGGCTGCGAATAACGCTGCTTGTGGGGCTGCGACTGCCTTCACCTCTTAAAAAGCAGAATCGAAAGAGCTGAAGGTAAGAGGTTGGTGTTTGTGTGCTGTCAGGGCAGCGTGTGGGGCTTTCCATGGGGTGAGGGCGGTGGGGAGTGGTGCTGGGGGTCAGCTGGGGCTGCTGCTACACTGGGCTGAGCACTGGGAAACTCAGCACATGCCAGGGTGGCTGTGGTCCCTCAGCACCCTGATGTCCCCAGGACAGTATCCTGGATGTGGGAATCCTTCTCCCAGTGCCAACTGCCGGGGTGGGCTGCCAGGGTGGCGGCAGCCACTCATCGCCCCAGCAGGGCTTGTCCCTTCTCCGGGGGTGGTTTCTCTCGGTGGGCAGGGACAGGCTCAGCCCTGTGCTGGGGAGGGAGGAGGGGGCCCCTTCAGACCCTTCTGTGAAAGCAGAAGGTAGAAAAGGTCAGGTCAGCAAGCGCTGGGCTCGGGAGCCGCAGGCAGGGCTCGCAGACCACTAGAGGTCAAGCACCTTCTCGCTGCTTTAGCATTTCCCCCTCCTGCAGAGAGGCTTTGCAATCCCTTGGCCACTTGATGCACCCAGGCTGGGAGTCGGGTCAAACACAGAGGTAAACCCAGCCTGAGCCCTTTCCCCGTCAGCCAGAGCATCAACTGAACCAAGTGAAGCTTTTGGAATGCAAGTACAAAGTGGCAGAGCTGATCTCTCCTCAGTGCGGCTTTTGGGGACAGGGAGGTCTCGGTGGCACCCAGGCTGCTCCCGACACCACCTCAGTACCTCCCCCTCTTAGTCATGCTGCAACGGGCCACTCTGTGGGCATGGAAAACCACCGGTCGGCTTATCTCTCCCTGAGTCACTCAGACCTCCGCAAGGTCACAGCAGGAGTGTCCCGTCCCTGCCACCGCTGTGCTCACAAAATCCTCCCCCTCGCACTGTGCTGCACAGGCGGCAGCAGAGACTTTGCCCAGGGGTGCCAGGTCCCTCGGGAGCCTGCCAACTGTGCATCCCCTTCCTATGGGGATGACCGGTTCCCCAAATGACAGCGTGGCTGGTGCCAGGGGCTGGTGATGCTCCAGCGTTTGCCCCCAGCCTGTGGAACCAGCCCATGGGACCACCTTGCTGCATCCCGGGGAGCCACAGGGTGAGGACGGGGTGCAGACACCCCTGGGTTTGGGTTGTTTTTTCACTGTGGCCACCCTGGGGACGCTGCGATGCAGGTGTAGACATGGGGTTAAGTGCTGGCACAGCTGGGTCTGTGCCCCAAGGCAGCCGCTCCAGGGGCTGGCAGCCCCAGCCTGGCCCCAGGGACATCATTTGGAGCTGGGGGCAGCTCCCCAGCCCTGGCAAATCCATCCTGGTGGGTTATATGGCTGATGCGGCTGTGTCCAGCCAAAACAAGGGCAGCCCAGGCATTTCTCCCACTCACATCCCTGCCGGAATGGTGCACAGGGAAGTACCAGACGCATTGCCCAAACCCTGTATTGTCAGGTCTGAGGATAAAGAGAAAGCTGCTTTGCAACCCGGTGCCCAATATGTCACTGTTGCCAGCAGAGGATTAGCCAGCAAGGGGAGAACCATTACAGAAAAACCTTTTATACCAACACTTTCCCTCCCTCCCTGCACTGGACCTTCCCCTTTTCACCCTGACACGCATGGGCACACGGCTGCCAGTGGCGTGGGAGGCCAGGAAGCCTGCCAGGCTGATGTCCCCTAGAAACGTGGAGGCTTTGGCAGCGTGGGATGCCCCAGCAGCCACCCATGCACGGAGGGTGCCGTCCCGGGAGCTGGGCCTTCCTGGCAGGGCTTGATGCCACCTTCCCTCAGTGGGCACCAGGGAGGTTATATATGTCAGCTCCTCCCGGCAATATCCATGCCTCTTCTCCTGCTGCTCCTGGGGTGGTTTCTTCCCGTGGCTGGATCGGGTGGTGAGCCGAGGCCGGCGCTGCGGAGGAGGGAGGAGGAGGCTGAGTCACCGGCAGGAGGAATTTGGGCAAATACCTAATGATCAGCAGAACGGGGTGAATTCAGATCAGGGCTTGTGGCTGGGATGGGCACCTGCCCCCACCGCTGCTCCCATCCCCTCTGACTCAGCCAGGAAAGGATTTGGCCCCGTATACGCTTGTGTGGAGGATCATAATCCCACCTCTTGCAGGAGGTGCCTGAGCCAGCCGGTGCACAGCCCTGCTCCGGGCACCCTGGTGTCCCCCTGCTCCCGGCCGCGCACCCACCCTGCCAGGCTGCGGCACCCCCCGCTCATCCCACGGCACTGTGCTGGCTTCCAGCAGGGATGGCCCACTGCAAGGGAGGCTTTTGCATGCTGGCAGCCGGGGTTTTCCCTCGGCCGCTCTCCATCTGGCAGCCCCCGGAGCTGCGGCAGAAAGTGGTGAAAGCCAAGTGGCGGTGACCAGGGCCTGGGGCAACCCCCGGGTTTGGACGGTGGGAAATTGCCAGCCCCAGCCCACACCACAGTCGGTCCCAGCAAAACCCCCCCTGGAAGGTGTGGGTTTGTCACCAGAGCAAACAGGATAAGGCAAAGCCAGGCTGCGCAGCTGGACAAAGGATGCAGCTCCCCAGTGTGTGTGTCCTCCCCCACCGCCGCTCCCCACATCCCCGGGGAAAAACGTGTCACTGCCTCAGTGTCACTCGGGTCAGCCTTTCCCTGCCAGGTCTCCCCTGCCCGGGTGGACACACTGCCAAGCGCAGAGCCCAAACCCCACGGTGGCAGTGGCGGAGAGGGGAGGCGAGGGGGCAGCAGGCGCGATCTGCCAGGGAAAACCTCTGCTGGGAGTTGTTGGGGAGGACGCGTGCGTGCGTGCACGGGGATAGTTACATTTTTGGCTGTAAAAGGGGAAAGCAGAAGAGACTGAGCAGTAACAGGGAAATGAAAGTGTTGTGTGAGCTGGTGACCATGGTCCTCTGGGAATGGAGCTGATGGGAGGCCACCACGGGGTGGGAGAGTGTGTGCGGTGTGCTGCTGCAGGTCAGACCGTCCCCTGGGGACGCCCAGTGACACAGGGGGAGGATTAACAGGCAAACTGTCCCCATCCTGTGGCGGGGAGCAGCGCTGTGCCAAACACCCCCTGTGGGCCATGGGGCAGGAAAGCCACTCTCCCTGACCAGTGGGTGCAAAGGCACCGGCACAGCGAGCCAGGCGCCTCCGGACACAGCCAAACTCGCCCGCAGGCTGCGCGGTCGCCAGCGGAGCAGGGCGCACACCCCAACGCCTTCCCCAGCAGCAGAGAAGTTATTGCTGCTGCCCAAATAACGCCCGGGAGGTCAGGTTTACCAGCAGGAGCTTACTCATCCGCTGCCAGCGAGGGCTCAGCACCAGTCACGATGAACCAGGAGCGCTCAGAGCTCCCTGCCCTCTCCTCCAGAGCCCCGGCGAGGACCTGCCAGCACCCAGCTCTGAATAAAACTGGGGAGTTCCAGCACTGAGCTTCCCGCATTCTCTTGGGTGGCTGCTGGCGCAGGGGCGCAGGTGGGAGCAGCTTCACCGCATGTCTTCGCCGAGCGGCACGCTGGCGCCTGGGGGTGCCCAGCCCTTCGCTGGCTCACAGNGGTGTCCTGCGGCAGCGCCCGCACTTGTGCCTGAGCCGGGGCAGCTGATGGCAGAGAGGAGTGCTTTATTTTAGGAAGCAGCTGGCTCACACAGGAGACATTGTTTATCGTCTTTCTTCCCCCTGGTGCTTTATTGCAAAGGATTATGGCATGAAAAGCCATTTTGTTCCCCTGCTCCCAGTGTGTAGCCCCCACTCTGTGATTTATTCCTCTCCACAGGCAGCAGCTGGGGTACGGCACCCCAGGGAGCTGGGGGGAGACAAGGTGGGGGCTCAAACCCATGGCAGTGGTGGCAGCAGGGGTGCCAGGGGTGCCCCAGACCGCTATCATCGACTGCGTGATGTGAGGAAACCTCGAGGGGAGGAAAACCAAACCCAAAGCCTTTCCGTGGTGGGTGTCACCCATGAAGCGATGTCACCTCGCTTTGTTCGGGCAAGGCAGAGGTCGGTGTCCTCTCCCCAGGGACACTGCTGTCCCCAAACCCGGGTGACCCACCACCAGTGCTGGTGGCACCGTGTGGTGTCACAGCTACAAACCTGCCTGGATGAGTCTGTGGGGGGGAACGTCCTGCTGCCCACGGGGAACCGGGGCCAGGCTGGGTGCAGAGAGCGCAGTGCAGGGCACGAGCAGGGCACGGAGGGTGCGGTGCAGGGTACGAGCTGCGGGTCAGCATGGGAGTACGGCCCTTTGCCGCGTTGCCCAAAATCACCTGTGGGCAGGGCGGAGGCATCTCCAAAGCAGCGGCAGGAGCAGCTTCCCTTCAACCCTCTGCTCAGGCATTTTCCTTGCCAAGAGGCAGCCGGGATGCCATGTCCCCCTCCTCCATCCCTGCCGCCACAAAGCCAGCTCTGCCACCATGTGTGCCTTTGCTGCGAGTCCCCGAGCAGAGCCCGCTGCAGCAGGGACCAAGCTCCCCCCTGCCAGGCGCCTGCCAGCCACCTCTGCGCCTTTCCAGGAACCAGCGCAGGAGCCACTGGCAGCAGATAAGCATGTTGCAACAGATGCTTCATGCTGCCTCCCAAAGCCGCAACCGCCTGCACACCTACAGCAGGGTAAAATTATGGCTGGTGTTTCCTCCTATGGTGCTACCTGCTCTGCCACCCTGTCACCCAATACGTCACTGATAAACGGCCAAAGGGGCTGTGGGGACGAGGTGGGGATGGGCAAGGAGGTGAGGCTGTGGCGGTGGCACGCAGCTCGGCCGCTGCCAGCCCCGGGGCTGTGGTGGAGCTGGGACAAGCCCCCGCTTGCAGTGTTGTGTCTCGGAGAGGCAGCTTGGCAGCCCGGGCATGTTCCTCTCCCTGCTGCCTCTCCCACATCACTCCCAGCTCAGCCAGAAGGGACCTCATGGGGCTGCAGCTTTCACAGGGAAGGCTCCGACAGCACCTCCGGCACCCCAGTGCCATGGCGGGGAGGAGACGGTGAGGAAGCAGCTCCCAGTCCCAATTCCCCTGCAGTGTCGGCAGCCACTCCATCTCCAGCGTGTCACCAGCTATGCGATCTTGCCGCTGTGGATGACTCTCTTCGGGGACGCTGCTACCCCCCCCCGAGCTACTGTTGCCTGTGTGGTGGCTGGCGAGTGTCGAGTTTGCAAGGCCTCAGCCCAGCTCACAAAACCCGCACAGGGCACTTCTTTGGGCAGCTTGAGCTGTGTGGGGTAGAGAGACATGTTGGCGGGGGGGGCCCTTCCCCAGCTTTGCCCTGGCTATGTTGGTCCTGGGGGGGAGAAATGGGTGGCATGGTGCCTGGCAGCTCAGAGCCACAGGCTTGGGTGAAATAGGGGTGGCCAAGGCTGGGGGTGGCAGGGCTGTTCAGAGGGGGACAAGTGCTGGGGGGTGTCTCAGAGCAGATGCCGCAGGCTGGAGCTGCTGCTGGGTACAGAGAAATTGTGGATGCCCCATCCCCAGAAGTGTTCAAGGCCGGGCTGGATGAGGCTTTGAGCAGCCTGGTCTAGTGGGAGGTGTGCCCGCCCAGGGCAGGGGGCTGGAACAAGATGATCTTCAAGGTCCCTTCTAACCCGAACCATTCTATGATTCTATACAGGCCTTGGAGAAGCAGCTGCAGAGCTGGGCACTGGGGTGGAACAAAGGAAGATGCCCAAGCCCCAGCTGCAGCGCAGGACGTGTGATGAGTTCATCGGGGCATGAGCTGACCGCGCTTCACGTGGTCATGGGCTGGCAGCGGGGATGTGGCCGTATCAGGGCTCCTTACCTTGGCACTGGCTTCCCCATGTTTGCTGTAACACCCAGAGCCAGGAGTGAGAGCCAGGCGGCGGGCACATGTCGCAGCCTCTCTCCATAGGGACGCAGCTGAGCCCAGGGGAGTAAAACCTCTCGTGTTCCAGGAGCCCAGCGCCCTGCAGAGTCCCTGGCCTGGTGCTGTCCCCACTGCCCTGACACTCCTCGCCCAGCACATGGCTCCTGAGCAATGTCCCCATCTCCAGCAGCAACCAGTGGCAGTGCCCAGGGCTGGCAGGCAAGCTTCTGTCCTGCCTGCAGCACTGGGGCGATGCCGGCTCTCCACAGGCTTCCCGCTAGCATGAGGTCATGCCAAGATAAGTCCGTTCCTCCTTCGCCCTTAATCCCAGGGCTCGGGTTTCCAGGCACCGTGGGAAGCACCAGCCCTCCCAGCAGCTCCCCACTGCCTTCCTCCCGCTCCTCTCTCCTGGGCGTTCAGCAGGGACCCCTGCTTCTGCAGTTTGCCTCCTAGTTAGTTCTCCCCTTGTCCCTGCCAGACCTCCTCAGAAGAGGGTCCAGACCCCTCTCCCTGCTGCACGGCCAAGCAAGCCATGCCAGGTTGTGCCACCAGGCTGTGTCACCACACCAGGGTGGCAGAGCTGTGGGGCAGTGGCTGTGATGCTGTTCGCAACCCATCATGCCACGGTTAGTCTCCTCAGAGGTTTCCTTTCACTCGTAAAAGATATTTTTCTCCAAGATGCTGCATCGGGTTTGGCTGAGATGGAGTTAATTTTGCCCCTAGCAGCCCTCGTGGTGCTGGGCTTTGCACTGGTAGCCAGAAAGGTGTTGATAACATGGAAAGGTGTTGATAACACGCCAGCTTCTTGGCTACTGCTGAGCAGTGCTCCACAGCATCAGAACTGTCTCTCCAACACTTCCCCTGCACCAGTAGGCTGGGGGTGGGCAAGATCTGGGGAGGGGACAGAGCCAGGACAGCTGACCCAAACTGACCCAAAGGATATTCCATACCATATGACCTCTGCTCAACAATTAAAGCTAAGAGAAAGGAGGAGGAGCCCAGGGGGCATTCATTATTACAACATCAGTCTTCCGGAGCAACCGCTACATGTACTAAAGCCCTGCTTCCCAGGAAGTGGCTGGGCATTGCCTGCTGATGGGAAGTAGGGAATAAATCTTTTGTTTTCCTTTACTTCTGTCCACAACCTTTGCTTTTACTTTATTAAACTGGCCTTATCTTGACCCACAAGGGTTTTTTTCCATCTTATTTTCTCCCCTCCCACATCATGGTGAGCAGGGGAGTGATAGAGCAGCTTGGTGGGCACCGGGCCTCCAGCCAGGGTCAACCTACCACAGTCCTTTTTGGCACCCAACGTGGGGCATGAGACAAGGGCAGTTTTGTATTAATTGTGCTATAGCTCTAGTAGTTAGTAAGTAGGGAGCTTCTGTGCAGGCCATGGAGTTTGTTGGCCGCACTGCTTATTTTGCTGAGCTTGGGAACATGTTAGCACAAATAATGGCTCCGTGCTTGCCCTGGCATTGGTGGCCCTGCTGCGCTGGGGGAGCTACCTTGTGGAGAGGGTGAGGGAATACATCTCCTTCTTCCTACCCAGAACTGATGTGGGTGGTTTTATTGTTGTCCCGAGGTCCTTGCTTACCCTTATGTGAGGTGTTTAATACTGCTAATTAACACTCTTGGCATATTACGGGGTTTGAGGAATCTGGTGTTGTCCTGGTAAGAGAAGACAACTTTTGGGTGAGGTGATACTGAAATGTGCCCTGAGGCGGCCAGTCCCTGGGTGACGGCGTGAGTGGAAGGATTTGGGCAGGTCCTAAGGGCGGTTATCACCTCCCATCACCTGGGACTTCACACCTGAACAGTCAATTAACCCTGGCAAACTGACATGCCACCTGATAGAAGGGTGCCTTGCCTGCCCCAGTGGAAACCAGCAGCTTCTAGCACCATACTGGGGCCTGGCCCATCCCTACCAAGACACAGTTCACTACTATCAGAAGACTGTACAGTAGCTTTTGGGCCTGACCGGACAGGACCAGCCATGCAAAATGTACTCTACGCTGTGGCTGGGGAGCATGGTGTCACCTGGAGCCTCTGGCAGAAAACACTAGGAGAAACCCAAGGTCAGGGGTATCAAGGATATTACACCCCGACTGAAAAAGAAATTCTGGCAGCGTGTGATGGGGTTCGAACTGATTCAGAAGTTGTTGGTACAGAAGTATATCTCCTCTTGGCACCACGATTACCCATGCTACACCAGATGTTCAAAGGAAACATCCCCTCTACACATCATGCAACCAACGCTACATGGAGTAACGTTGTGTTGCTCATGCAACAAGCTCGACTGGGGAAATCCAACCACCCAAGAATCCTGAAAGAGATCACGGACTGGCCAAAAGGCAGAGATTTTGCAGCATTGCCTGAGGAGGTGTCTCAAGCCCAAGAGGCGCTACCATATAATGAGCTACGCGAAGATGAAAGGTGTCATGCTTTGTTTATGGATGGATTCTGTCGTGTTGTAGGAAACTATTGGAAGTGGAAAACTGCTGTGGAGAGTCCCACACGACAAGTCATTGAAGCCATTGAGGGAGAAGGTGAGTCAAGTCAGTTTGCAGAAGTGAAGCAGAAGTGAAAGCCATCCAACTAGCGCTAGAGATTGCTGAGGGAGAAAAGTGGCCAGTACTCTATCTCTATACTGACTCCTGGATGGTGGCTAATGCTCTATGGAGGTGGCTACAGTAGTGGAACAAGACCAATAGGCAGGGCAGGGCCAAACTCATCTGGGCTGCTGCACTGTGGCAGGACATTGCCGTCTGGGTAGAAAACATCGCTCTAAAGGTATGTCATGTAGATGCTCACATGTCCAAAAGCTGCGCCACTGAAAAACATCAAAACAATGAAGAAGTAGAGAGCTGGGTGTTCTTGGTGGGTAATGCAGAAGGATGGGGACACACCTGGTGTGTGCCCCAAGGAGATTTAACCTTCGGGGAAAAATAATCTGGGATACGAGTTGTATGCTCTAGGAAGTAATGTAGCAGGAACAACCTGAACTGACAAAGATTGAGTTTCGCAAGGAACCAGACGAGTGCAATGACGACCCAAACCAAGCTAGTGTAGGTGCCCAACAGTTGAGCCTACTGCTTCTCCCATCCTGAGCACCCATCCTGACAGATGGGGCCCAAGTCATAGCCTGTTCTTATGGACATTTGGAGGAGTGGAGGAAGCCCATGGAATGGGAGAATGATATATATCTGTTAAAGGACAGGGGATAGTAGTTAATGAGAATGTATACATCTGTATGTTGGGTCTAAAGATGGTTTAAGTATGTAGTATAAGCTGTAGGTGTTGGTAAGAAAGGATTTCAGTAATGAGAATTAAATACAATGGGATGGTTAGGAGACATATATGTATTTAATTATGTGTAACCTGAGCATGATGCAAATGGTATGGAATAAGGGGTGAAGATGGTATTGGGTCTGTCTGAGATGGAGTTAATTTTGCCCCTAGCAGCCCTCATGGTGCTGGGCTTTGCACTGGTAGCCGGAAAGCTGTTGATAACATGCCAGTGCTTTGGCTACTGCTGAGCAGTGCTCCACAGCATCAGAACTGTCTCTCCAACATTCCCATCCTCACTCCCAAAGGCCAGTAGGCTGGGAGTGGGCAAGATCTGGGGAGGGGACAGAGCCAGGACAGCTGACCCAAACTGACCCAAAGGATATTCCATACCATATGACCTCTGCTCAGCAATTAAAGCTAAGAGAAAGGAGGAGGAGCCCAGGGGGCATTCATTATTACAACATCAGTCTTCCGGAGCAACCGCTACATGTACTAAAGCCCTGTTCCCGGGAAGTGGCTGGGCATTGCCTGCTGATGGGAAGTAGGGAATAAGTCTTTTGTTTTCTTTACTTCTGTCCACAACCTTTGCTTTTACTTTATTAAACTGCCTTTATCTTGACCCACAAGGGTTTTTTCCATCTTATTTTCTCCCCCCTGAATCATGCTGAGGAGGGGAGGGACAGAGCGGCTTGGTGGGCACCGGGCCTCCAGCCGAAGTCAACCCACTACGGATGCCAGACAGGTTGTCACCCAGCTTGGGGAGGCAGCCAAGCTCCACAGCCACCGGGAGCCAAACCTGCCCAGGCACATCCCTGCTCAGACGAGCAGGTCACCTTTCAACTGCTCCCGGTGCCCGTGGCTCAGCCCAGGGCAACTTGGGGGCCCCTTGAGCACCGGCACGGTCAGCTGTGGCCACCTGCCCTGTGGTGTCGTTGGGACATGTTGCCATCCCTAAGCCCTGCAAGCAGCATCTCCTGAGGCTTTGGTGTTTGCCAGTCCTACCAGAGGTGGTCCAGGGCATCAGGACACGGCACGGCACTGCTGCTGAGCACCTCTTCCCTTTGCAGGATCTGTCCTGGTGGTTCTATCTCACTTAGGAGGTGTCTCGCCCCTCCTGGCCTTGGTGTTCCTACACGCTAAATTAGATCTCTAATAAATAAGTAATGACGGATAATGGGATTAAATGGCTGCTGGGCAAAGGGGGAGGCGTGCTGTGCTTGGAGACTTGCTCTGGCGGCTCATGGCAGGGCTGGCACGGGGACCCAGACAGGTTCAGAGCGAGCCCCGGCCGGTGGTGGGACTGGGTCTGCCGCCGGTACCAGCAGCACCCTGGCGCATACATGGGTGCCCCAAATGAACGCCTGAGGAGCACCCTCATATTCCCTGGACTCCCCTGGTCCCAGGATGCCAGCACTCTGTGCCCTTGCCCCGCCGCCCCCTCCGCACCCCCCTCCACTTCCCTTGTTCCCCATCTCTTCTGACAGATCACCAAGGCTGGTATTACTATAATCCCTGGCTTAATTTAAATCCTCCTCCCATCTCATGTTTTTCCGTGGGGGGAGGAGGGAATTGAGGCACTTTCATGGCACCTGCTCAGCCCTGGGGCGGCCAGAAAGCCCTGGGTCTCCATGCGAGGGGTCCCCGCTCTTGCCCCTCTAGGGATGGTGCCTGGGGCGTCGTGCAGCCCCCAGTGAGACGTGTCCCCAGTTTTTGGAGCTGTCTCTGGGTGGGCAACAGGCCCTGGTGGGAAGAAGAGCTGACGATGCCCGGGGAGGCAGGTGGCTCCTGCTCCCCAAAATCCCCCTGCAGCCACCCAGGGGTCTGGTCCCTTCCCCTCGCTGCCGGCCCCAGGCTGGGATGACCTTACCACTATTTTTCCTTTCAACCATCTGAAATGTTTGCATTTACTGCTCTTCCCTTCCCCAGAAACCTCCTTCTTTAAGACATTCTCCCGCGGGTGACGGTGAGGGTGGGGGGAGCCGCGCTCCTTCGGGCAGCTGCCAGCCATTTGCCTCCCTCAGCGCTAAATGGGGAACCAGGGAGAAGCCATCTGGGGAATTTGCTAATTTATTTCTGTCCATCCCTCTTGTGTAGCAGCTGTGGGGCTGGGGACGGCCACCACTGTCCTGCGGTGACATTGCGTAGGGGACTGTGTTCTGCAGGCAGGTGAGGGGCTTTTTGTGGCAAGGGTGCCATGGCCTCACACAGGCTCCATGGAGGCCCCACCGCTGCGACCAGGCACCTTCAGGTCCTGCTCACCTGATGCGGGGCAGGCATCCCACTGCCCCTACCCTCCCAGCAGTGGGGTGATGGTGTGGGGACAGTGGGGTGGCAGGAGCGGGGAATGAAGTGACAAAAGGGGGATGGGAGGGGGCTGTGGGGAGTGCAGTGAGGGGACAGGAGGGGACTGAGGAGGGCAGTGAGGGAACAGGAAGGGACTGTGAAGGGATAGGAGAGGACTGAGGAGGGCAGTGAGGGGACAGGAAGGGACTGTGAAGGGATAGGAGAGGACTGAGGAGNCCGCGTCGGGCGGGCGCGTGCGCTGCGCAGGCGCGGGGCGCGGAGGCACCTGCGGGCGGCGGGTCAGGTGGGCGGCGGCGGCGGCGCGGAGGGAGGTAAGGGCGGGCGGGCCCGCCGCCATCTCCCCGAGCTCCTGGCCACCCCCTGGGGCCGCCCCTTGCCCCCGGCAAGCGCCCCGGCACCTTCTCGCCGGCTGCAGCTCCTCCACTGCGTGTCCCCCCCCTTCCTGCGCTTCTCTTCGGCCGCTGCGGCCTGCGGGTCGGGCGAGGGCCAGGCAACCAGGTAGGGGTCCGCCGGAGGGATCCCCAGGGCCTGGAGAGCAGGGTCTTTCGCACCCTGCTACCTCGCTGTTTTTCCCTGCAGGCAGGTGCTGGCGTGCTGCGTGAGGGGGTTCCATCCTGCTGCGAGTCCAGGTTTGCCTCCGAAATACCTTGCAAAGGGCTAATCGGTGAGCGCAGGTTGCAAGCGAACGCTGGTGTGATGGGTGGCAGCGTGCCCATTGGTGTCGTGGCTGTATCATCTCTGTCTGTCAGTAGTTTGCTTACCTGCCAGGCTCTGGAGTAGCCTAGCATAACCCATTAGTCATTTTTAAAACGCCTGCTAGTCACTTGCCAACAAACCATTTCTAAACGGAAACTCTTGTCAGGGCTGATGGTGTGTGTCAGGGAGGGCTTTGGTGACCCGGGGACAGGGCCCATCTTAACCCTCTCCCTCAGCAAGGGTTTGGAAAAGGAGGAGCAAGGCTTTTNGGGGGGGGGGGGGGAGTTTCCCAAAGCCATCAGCCCCAGGGAGCTATGTTGCAATTCCTGTTTGTCTCTTGCGACATTTGCATTTTGCTCTTTACTTTAGAACCACAGGGTTGCACAGATGCTTCTCAGATGTCCCATGGACCATCAGGTTAGTTCAACCATGCTTGATTTGGGGTGGTTTTGTGCGGGGGAAGTGAAATTGGTGAGCCTTTAGTTAGTTTCTCCACTTTCTGCAGAAACAAGCTAGAAGCAGAAGTTTCTGATTTTGGCTTTGTGGTAAGCACTGGTTGAAAGAGCTGCAGAAAAAGCAGAAACAAAGTTGAACAGGGCCCCCCTGCGATTAATGCAGAAAGTGTTTTTTTGGCCTGGAAGGAATAGGAGTACTGATCTGAGCAGTGTTGAATGCTCCTGTTTGGGTTGGTTGGAGGTTGGTCTGCTGGTGTCATCACCAAGCAGCACTACACGTCCACACCCTTCCCAGGAATGTTGGTAGCAGGTGTAAGCAAGCCAGATCCCATCTCTTTTCATACCACGCTCTTGCCAGCTGGCTTACTCTTCTGGTTAGCAGATTCAGGTACGTGTTTGATCCTCAGATCAGATTCCAGCATGTGTGTAGGTAGGCAGGCCAAGCAGATCAAAGCTATCGGCATCCCCTGGAATGAGAGGAGACACAGGTTACACAGCGTGTACACTCATGCCAGAGCTCCTTGAATTTATTCTTTTCTTATTTTGTCTTTAGCATCCATAATGTACTGGCTCTGCCCTGGTCAGAGTGGGCTGTGTTCCATTTTACCTAGGGCAATGGAAGCCGTCCTCAGCACGTTGTTCTTCTGTTTTATTCCAGCCATCAGCACTGCACTTTCAGCTTCCTAGAGCTCTACTGTTCTTCTTCCAGTCGGAGTCAACATTGCGGATTGAAAGGCAGTGCACTGAGTGCAGCTCTGGCAACCATTGCTGACTGATGTTTGTCTTTTAGTGACTGTTATGCTGGAAGAAGGTGTTCCCTGGACAGTCCTGGAGACAGAAGCGCTGTATTTCTAGAGCAGGTACAGTACAGACAGCAGCCAAACAAAGCTCTTATTCTGTGTCAGGCCTTTACCTTGGCTTCCAGAAGGTCCCTGGGAGAGGGAGGACTGGTTGGCACTTGGCCTTTCTCTTGTGACTGCTGACTACAGAGCCTGTGGTGTCGGGGTTGTTGCAATATGAACCTACACCTGTGCCCTAGCAAACTGGCCTGCAAAAAGCATTGCCAGAAAAGAGCAGCAGATAAGCTGGATCTCTGTGCCTGGGAAACCCCTTCTGAGCTGTAGAGATCACGCACAGAAAACAAGCACAGTGCCACTTGTAAGGTGAGTCAGCGTTCGTGGGGTGATTAAGAACTGGTTTTCCAGATGACTTGTATTGATGTTAGGCTTGTACATCTTTTACATCCTTCCCGTAGAGCAAGTCGGATAGGAGAAATTAGTTAGCTAGTGATTGTACGGTGGAAAGGAAGGCCTGATGATGGTGATCCCTGGTGATTTTGAGGTTTCTGTGATAGCCTGAGGACGCAGGCCAGAAGAGGTGTTTAAGTAGCGATGGTATGTTTGGAAAAACTAGACAAGCTTTCAGATACAGAGTTTTCACCAAAAGTAGTATAATTGATACTAAACTCAACAGTTGTTCTCATCTTGTGCTTACAGTGGTGACTTGCTGCTTCTGTTTAGGACTTGATGGAGGACTTGTGTGTCTGAAAGATTGTCCAATTCCCAGCTCTAATCTCTCTAATAAGACAGATTACCTCCTATATACAAAACTTGTTCAGAAATGGGGATGGAAATACCATGTTCTGTTCTTCCATATGGAACTTTCTGCAGAATCCATGAGTCAAATAGCTATTTTGTACTCTTTCTGAACCCTGCAGACTGCCTTGGTACTGCGCCCCTCCGTCCTGCTGCAATGAGTGGGAAGTCTTTGCTCTTAAAAGTCATTCTCCTTGGGGATGGTGGAGTTGGGAAAAGTTCCCTCATGAACCGGTACGTCACCAACAAGTTTGACTCGCAGGCTTTCCACACGATTGGTGTGGAGTTCTTAAACCGGGACCTGGAGGTGGATGGACGTTTTGTGACCCTCCAGATTTGGGACACTGCGGGACAGGAGAGATTCAAGAGCCTGCGAACCCCCTTTTACAGGGGAGCAGACTGCTGCCTGCTGACCTTCAGTGTGGATGACCGGCAGAGCTTCGAGAACCTCAGTAACTGGCAGAAGGAGTTTGTCTATTATGCTGACGTGAAGGACCCTGAACACTTCCCATTTGTAGTCCTGGGCAACAAGATAGACAAACTTGAGAGACAAGTGAGCACAGAGGAGGCCCAGGCCTGGTGCATGGAAAACGGTAACTATCCATACCTGGAGACTAGTGCCAAGGATGACACCAATGTGGCAGTAGCCTTTGAGGAGGCTGTGCGACAGGTGCTGGCGGTGGAGGAGCAGCTAGAGCACTGCATGCTGGGCCACACCATTGACCTGCACTCCAGCTCCAAATCAGGGTCTTCCTGCTGTTAAGAGTGACTGCTGCTTCGGGAACCTCGCTCGAGCCGGTGGCTGGATCAGAATAAGCGTGGGCAGCTCTGGGGCACTCTGAGGAGAGTGGCCACAAGGACACTAGGTGGTTTGCCTGCTGGGGAGTTGCAGCCTCACCATCTGAATTCTGGCTGGAGTTTTCAGGCACAGAGCATGTATCTGCAGGAGGAAGCTGTTAAAAAGCACGTGAGCGTAGTCCTGCTTCCATCTCTGCCTGTTTTAGCAGGTTTAAAGGACTGGGTTAAAGTCCTTTAAATTCACTAAAGACACTGGTGACCTGATCTGTACCAAGAACTGCCTGTGGAACAAAGCTGAGAGCGCTCTAGACACTCTTTGAAGTATTTTAGTCCTGAACTCAAAAAAATATTAGACCCACTAAACTCATGACCTTACTGCCAAAGGAAAGTCTGCTCAGCATACTGAACGAAACCTGTTGTGGAGACTCTAGCCCATGTGACTGTGAGAATGCCAAATACTAGTGTGGCTGAGATGTGTGTATCTGTTGTTTGGGATAAGTGCATTCTGTCCTGAGACTGAATTGTGCTGAGAATTGTTAGAGCTCTGATATGAAGCAACATATGAAGGAGAGATGGACCTGTGGCAGCATCACCTCTCCGTAGCTGCCTGTTTCTGGTCTGTTTGCCCTCACCTCCAACTTTGTCTTGTGTGAGTGTTATTTTGTGGAGAGACTGTCTGCTGCTTGTTTAATATATGTTTCCTTGTCTCTTCTGGAGGCTCAACACTGGATTTCACTTCTCGTACCTTGAAGCCCTGGATGAAAAATACCAATGTGGACGCTCACCAGGTCACGTCAAAGGGTTTAGAGTTACTCAGGAGTTCAGGAGGTCTGGAGCGTGAAACTTCAGCCGGTTTCTGTCACATGTCCAGATGATATGCTCTAGCAGACCAGATGGTAGGTGGGTGGGATGTCTCCTAGGTGTGCAGGTGGCTGGGGGAGTCATGACCATTAACAGTGGTCAGCTGTTAAATCCACTCACTGGGCGTGCAGGGCCGGTGACCACTGTGCTTCGTTAGCTGGCAGATCAGCATCTTCGGTTGCTTTAGCACAAATATTCCCACCCGGATGCTGCATCATAGAACCATTCACTTTATTACCTGCTGTGTCAGGTGCGGTGCTGCTGAGCACAGCTAATTCATACCGTTGTCCTGGCCCTTGCTCCCGAATGGGGAATCCAGTACGTTTAATCTGTAATTCATATGACAGACTTTACTGGTAGAGGATGTCCACTCGGTTAAGTGGCCTTTGTTAGTGGCTGCTGTGTTCAGTCTACTGGGGAGAGAGCTGCGCTGGTTCCACCTCTGTTCAACGTAGCTAAAAAATGGTAGAGGGGGCAGGGAACCTTCTAGAAAAGGACACCAGGCTTTGCTGATCCCAGCTCCTGCCCCTGCTAGGTGTTAGTCCCAAGCTGTCTGTGTAGCAGAGATGAGTGCTTGCTGACTGCTGTCTTTACCATTATAACCTCATGTCCTGCAACTTCCCATGCAAGCGTTTGTCCAAAACTATGACTTTGCCCATAAGCACACAGGATCCTGCCATGGGGAGAACTTCTCCGAGTACGTATCTGCTAGCTGCTGAGCGCGATCCCCACTGTGATGGGCTACTGGATGGTAAATTTTGTAGCTCAAATCGAGCAGCCTCATTTATGCTGTGCTTTGGAGCAGGGCAATCTCTGCCCTTGTGCTGGCTGGTGGCAGCTAATCCCCATCACCGAGCAGTCTCTGAGCATGCAGGGAGTCTCCTCTGGGGGAACTCAGGGTGATCCTGCCCTTCTCTGCAGGGCAGCCACATGAGGAAGGGACTGAAGCTTTAATGCAAAGTGCTTTAGAGGGGTCCAATTTCTAAACAGCGCTGAACACTCTCATTCGCAGGGATAGGTAGGGAGTGCTTGCAGTCTCTGGAAAACCAGCTCCCTTGAGGTGTAAGAGAAGGCTCTGCCTCTGTAGGTGCAACAGATTTTTACAGGATATTAAAGTTATTGTTGCTGTTTATTTACCAATGTCTGGCATCCCCGGGCCTCTAGATTTTTCTTCAATTTAACACTGCTTGATATTTCCTTCGAGATCCCAGACTGTGACCTGTGGTTCTGATTTGCATCTCTGAACAGACACATTTGCACAGGGTCCCAGCGTTGGAACAAGCTTGTGCGCTGCCAGAGGGGCTGCTGAGAGATCCCATGGGATCTGTGAGAGGACTGGTACCTCCTGTGGGAGAGGGCGGGTGCAGCACACGGTTTGCAGTACCCTGGGTGCCTGTCGATGCTGATAGCTGAAGCTCAAGAGCCTCATTGTGCACAGGCTGTGCAGACGGTATGTGTTGTCGAAGGGTGTTACACAGCATCTTTTATTCCTAACAGACATTAGGTCGTTGACTTTTTTTGTAAAAAAAGCCCCTATTTTATTAGGCTTATGTGTTTTAAAAATCCATTTTAAAAAAGTATAGTATAATATATTTAAATTGTTTAATTTAAATGATACGCACAATTTCCAAAGGAGCCAGGATTTTGAACTCTTTTTTGCAAAGTTCAGTGCCAACAGCCATCCCCTCCCTGTGTCCACTCATGCTGCTGCGGTTGTTGCTATTGCTACAGAACTGGAATTGTAAAACCGAGATTCTACCTTTATTTAAGCAAATAAAACATGGATGTATTCAAGTGAATTCAGGAAGTGGCTGCTGCCTTCTTGGTTTATCAAAGTTCAAGTCGACTCCTGTTCTCCTGAGGGATGTGGAATTGGGTTGGTTATAGAATGTGTCAGAGGGAAGTCGATAAGGGATCAAAGGGGTTGGTTATTCCTGAGTATACCTAGCTAGACCAGGAGTTGAAGGAATGTAACTTATTTACCAGCTGAATCCGGTGACTAGCCTTTTCCTTCCAAGAGTGCATCAGAAAACACTTTTGCAATAGAAATATTCCATGTTGCTTTCTTCTGTCGCTACATTTTAATTTCCAGCCTGGGCTCTCAGCAGTAAGCCAGGTACTTTCCTTTGATTTCTTCCTGCGATCTTGGAACCGGTCCCTCGGGCTCCAGGGGGCTGTAACCAGGCATGATTTCCATAGGATGCTGAGGCAGAAATCAGCATATGGGGACTGTTCTCTTCCGCTGTCCTGCCAGGATGGTTGCTTATTTTGGGAGGCTTTCTCTGTGTTTGTGGAGTCTGTGCCTGCTGTTTCTGTTGGCAGAACCTTTTAGTTTATTTTTCTCCCATGTCTGCTTGCCTATCTGCGCTTCCAGAGGCAGCGTAGGGTTTAAAGTCCTTGGAAATCTCGCTTTTTAAATGTGGGATGGAGTATCTGGATGCCTCCAGCGTCTTACTTCGGCTGTTTCAAAACACAGCTGAAAGCAGGGAGCCAACACGTCCTGGTGGGAGATGGTCCCGGCCTTGGAGGAGACGTGGGGGTTGAATGAGGCTGTCTCACGTCAGCGAGGGTCTGTCTAAAACCATCAGACCCACCGACTTCCCCTGTTGTGAGATGTTTGTAAGAAAATGTGGGGCAGAGGCAGGAGCGATGGTGAGGCTGTTACCTCGTTCCCCACTTGGCCACTGCAAGCAGTAGCGGAGGGCTCCGTGGGTTTTGTCGTGCACTGGGGACAGGATGGATCTGGGGACTGGAAGGCAAAGGAATGTCTCCGAAGGAAAAAGTGAGCTACTTCTGTGTGGAGCAGATGCTGCAGTATATCCTTGTGTGCTTGCAAAGGAAGGGGAGTGGTGGGGAGTCTTCTCTTCCCATCCATCCCTCTGTCCCACAGCTCTCTTGAGGATGTTGCTGCTCTGGGCCAGGTAGTGCAGCTGTAAGGCCGCGCAGCTGCTTGGTGGGATGAGGAAATGGAAATCTCTAGAGTTGCTAGCTGAGGAGCCCCACGTGGCTGCAGATGCTCTGGGGTTGCTCTCTGGGTGACGGAGGCTCCTCGCACACTGTGTTTCCCTCCTCCCTCCCTGCTCCGGAGGCTGGCCCCTCACAGCAGTACAGCTGTAGGGAGGTTTATGGTAGCGCGACCTCTGGTGACTGCATGTTCTTGCATGTGTCTGAAGATGAGCAAAAGATACAGTCTAAAAATGCCCTTTCAGGAGTCTCTGAACCCCGCTCCAGGCTCCGGTTCTTAACAGTTTGTTGCAGCTCTGGCACTAGGGATGCTGGTGTGCTCTGCTCTGGGGTAAGGAGCATTCCCTGCTCCGCCGACGTGGGAGGTGATGGCAGCTCCGACAGCCTCAGGTGAGTCAGAGTCCCTCTTCTGGGAGATGGGCCTGGGACAATCCGTGAAGGCGTTGAAATGGTGGGTTACCTGCTGAGGCGATTGCTCAGGCAGAAGCAATGGTGGGTGGACAGGGATGCCTCTTGACCCCAGTGCTTGCATGGCTGGTGGAGCAGCTCTTTCCTGGTGGCTTTGGGGGGGTCCTTCAAGGGCCAGTGCATGTGGCCATGTGCAGATGCATGACTCGCGTCTTCCTCATCAGCCAAGTACAGCATGTGCCTGTGCTGTTGTCAGTCTTTTCCATGATGACTTTCCGCTTACTCTTCCCTCCTCATCCCCGGACATCTCCCTGTCAGAGACAAACTGTGTGCAGAAATGGAGAGAAACCAGCTGGGTGCTTGAGAGGCAGCAGGTGGGACCTTCTCTAGGGCAGATGGGCAGCAGTACCATGCTGTGGCCCTGGCAGGTAGGGCTGCTCGACAGCTACCACCCCTGCCAGGGCATCGCTCGCCACTCGCAGCCCTTTCCCTGACCGGGACAGGGCTGGAGGAGCTGCCAGTAAGGAACAGTGTGAGTGTGTGCTGCCACAGCTGGTGTGCCGGCTGCCCGCTCTACTGAGTGTTAGTGCAGGCGGAGGGATGGAGGCCATCCCAGGGCAGCGGAAAGCCATTTTCCTGAGCCCTCCTGCTCATCCTACGTGGCCTTTCCCCAGGTCTGAGCCCGAGGCCTTGCTCAGAGAGCAAGGCAGGGGACTGTGCCTGCCTGTGTGGCTTCAGAGGAGTTTGCTATGTACTTAGGGGCTTGCACACAGGCTTTAAACGGCAGCACATGCATGTTTAGGGTAGCTTTTATTTGCTATTCTCTTGCTGCACTGTGCAGGATTGAGCCCAGTGTAAATGAAGGCACTAGAGGGAGAGGGTAGCTGTTTTTCCTATGCATGGCCGGTGGGTTGCCTTTGTTTTGGAGGCTCCCGGGGCACCCTTAGCAGGAGAGGTGCCTTTGCGCGGGGGGGGCTTCCCCGGGGGAGCAGGGGCAGCACACCGGAGAGGGAATTCGAGGCACGACGCCTGCCTTGCCCCGCTGTGCCCCGGCAGCTGCGGCCGGCGGCCGCGGGGGGGAGCCGGAGGAGCGGGGATGCGGTGGCCGGAGGACGGGGGGTGCGGGAGCCTGTCCCGCCCCGGCCGAGGGGGGGGTCCGGGAGGAGCATCAGCCTGGTGGGGGTTCGCCATCGGAGGTCGCCTCCGCGGAGGGCTGGGGACCCTACGTGACACCCTCGGGTGCCGCCATCCCCTCCCCTCTCCTTTCCCTGCACAGGGGAGGCTTCTGTCTCCGCTGTCCCCAAGGGCTTGCCTGCCCAGTGCCCCTTGCTAGCAGCGGCACAGGGCCGTCTCCCGGAGTGGCAGGGCATGGGATGGAGGGATGGGAGTCGCCTCGCCTGCAAGGCAGCCCGTGGGACCTGCTCCAGGGTCCCTTTCTCTGGCCCAGCCTTTGTGGGAGCAAACTGCAGCCGCGTTTCAGCCGCTAGACAGGGGAAAAGTGTTTAATTGCACCAGCTCCCCTCCTTGGAGCTCTTGTGATGGGCCAGTTTACAGAGATGTGGCTTGGTACGAGGCATGGTTTGTTTCCCGTCTGTTCACAGCCAGTTCCTGGAGGGCACTGGGTGCCCAGGAGGGAAGGAACTGTGAGGACAGGTCCCATGTCCCCAGGTGGGGTGGCAGCAGGACACCGCCGAAGGCACACCCAGCAAGAGGCTACATGTGTCCTTCGGCCCTCAGACTTGCCCAGCATCCTGGCCATGCTGGCCACTTTCACACGCTACCTCGCACTGCTGTCCCCAGCCCTCACCCCGGCCGGGGGCCACCAGTCTCTGCCAGGGGAAAGAGATGGTGTTTTGTTCCCCAGCTCGCTCCTGCCCAGCGGCTGATTGCGCGCACACAGGGCCCTTTCAGCGTGGGGAGAGGAGGGTGGTGGCATCTGGGAATGCGGGGAACAAAGGGCACCATTGATGCTGGCTGCAGCCCCGCGGGTTTCTGTGAGCTGGGGCAAGGCCGGGGTGTGGGCACAGCTGTGCATGGAGCTGGGGCAGCAGCAACGCATGAGCTAAACCTCCCCCGGCCGGGCTGCGTGGAAGCCTTGCTGCCTGCCCAGAGGGGACTGAAGCCAAGGGAGAGACGAGAGAGTGGGATTTGGGCTGGAGTCCCATTTAGGAAGAGCAGTGAGGGTCCTGGCCGCGGGTAGGTATCTCCCTGCTGGCTCTCAGCCCGCCCTGCTGCTGATGGGCACCTTGCTGTGCCTGAAATCTGCATCTTGGGCAGATCTGCTGCAAAGCAGGAGCAGTGCCAGGGTTTGAGCATGGGACCAGGAGCATCCCTCCGTGGCCTCGCTCGCTGGAAGCTCCTGGGCACAGCTCCTGGGGGGGATTTTCAAGAGAAGCAACATTTGAATCGACAATTTTTGAGTAGCTGCTGTGGAAACATGCGCCTGAGGGCAGCGTTCGTCTGATGAGGGGCAGAAAGCCACCAGCCGATGACCTCCCCACGCACCAGCACTGTGCAAACTGTTAATGACCCTGCGGCAAATGGCACGCAGCCACCCACAGAGCGCGCAGACGGGATGTGTAAGGCCCTGTGATGGTCGAGTCCACCCTCGTGCCTGAACAAGACTGTCTCATTTCACTCTGCAAGTGAGAGAATGGTGCACCCTGCGTGGCTCTGGACGTGCTCGTACCACATGCATCGCCTGATGTGAGCCGGCGAGCTTTGTTCAAGCCGTGCTGATTAGTTTTGCTGTGGCCATGTGGTGGGCGCTACATTAGGAGACGTGGCGGAGGCTGTCGCTGCGGAGGCTGGGTATTAAAGGGCAGCAGCAGCACATCAACAAACATGAGCAAGCTGCTCCTACAAGACCCCAGCTTTCCTCTGGGTGGCTGGAGGAGAAATAGAGGTTTTAAGGGCTCCCCAACTAGGAACAAAGATTTTGAAGTCAGGGTTATGAACTTCATGGCTGGGGTGGGAAGGGTGGGATGGGCAGAGTCCAGCGGGGGCTGGAGGCCCACACGTGGGGCTGGCAAGTGCTGATCCTCTGGGACCTTCTCTGCAGCCTCCCCTTCTCTGCCTTTTTTTTTAGCCCAGGGCTGGGGAGGAAAGCCAGCATAACAAATGGACAGACAGACATCTATCTTGTTCAGAATGTTCTTAATTTTAATTTATTTTCTTTAATTTTTATAAAATACATCTTGTAAGATAAGTCTCTAAAAACTTGCTCCTTTTTATTGCTTGTTAACAAGTTGAAATTCTGGATCAGAAATGAAGGAAACACTTTCAGTCGATTAACTCTCTTTTGGCTTGTGTGTGTGTGTGTGTGCACATGTGTGTGTGTGTTTGAGGTCTGGGGACAAGGGTGGGAAGGGGATCTGGTTATTTTTTGTTAAATGGATACCAAAAAAACCCCAGCAAACCCCCAGGAGAGATAGCGTCGATGTGAATTCCCAGATCTTGACTGGTTTCTCCCCACCCTGCCATCCCTCCTGGCATCTCCCCCCTCCCCAGCCCGTGTGCGTTGGTAGCCTGGACAACCTATTTCAGCATTCCCGGCGGCAAGGATCCTTCGAATGCTCTGCTCAGCAGATCTGCTCCTTTATCCTTGCCCCTGCTGAAACCGGCACTTAAAAAAAAAATAAAAATAATAATAATACAGCCCAAAAAAAAAAATTAAAAATCCATGCAACATGGAGCTACAGTCTGCCACTGAAAGTAGTTTCTCCAATAAATAAACACTAAGATTAGCGTTAAGGAGAGGCAGGGAAGAGCAAAACAAAATACCAGTTGGCGGGGAGGACTGGAAACGGTATTTTAGCGGGTCTGGCTGGACCCATGCTACCCAGCCAGAGGGCTTTCCTCCAGCTGCTGTGGAGAGCAGTCATGGGGAGAGGTCATCTCCACCAAACCCCTTGCCCCGCTGCCCCCCTCCATGGGAAAAGACTGAGCTGGCACCAGAAAGGATCTCTTTTGCAGAGAGGGGCCGTGTTTCCACCCTGTGATCCCCCTCCGTCCACCTCCTTTCCTTCCTTCCTTAACTCTTGGGTTTCGGCTGGAAGCGAGATGCTGCCAGTCCCTCCCGCCCTGGCAGACNGGGGAGCGGAGGGGGAAGTGAGGGGCAGAAGGGGACAGAACAAGGGGAAAGTTAAATTTGATGCGGATGAGAAACAAACCGAGCTCTCCGGCGCAGCGGAGGTTAGAGAAGCAGACGTCACCCCAGAGAAGAGCACCATTGTGAAGGGACGAGAGCAGGGCAGGGCGGGCGAAGGTGCAGTCCAGAGGGACATCCCCTGCCGGCGGAGGGGTGGCTCTGGCTTTACGCTCCCAGGGCACAGTGCAGAGACGTCCCCCCTCCGTCAAACCTATCTGCCACCTCTCTGCTGCCTGGAGGGTAAAGCCAAGAGTCCCCCTTGTCTAGAGAGACACCAAAACTCCTTTAGGCTTTAATAGGGGCAGCTGGGTTAGGGCTTTATCGGCATTGGGGTCAGCACTCTCTTCTCCGCAACGGGAAGATCCTTGCCCTGAACTCCCTTTGCCTTGGCTGCAGCAGGCAATTTGGGGTAAATTCATCTTTCTGTGCTAACGGGGAAAAAAAAAAGTCCTTATTCTCCATCCACGGGTGGTGACAGCAGACAGCTCCAGGAGAGTCTCTCGCAATGGTACCAGGACTGGGCCAACTTCCTTTTCTCTCTAGGTAGCCTTTTGCTACTCATAGAGCAACCTACATGGATTTCCTCCTCCCAGGAGCATGAAGGCCTTTGCTCATCTCTAGGCAACATCGGGACACTGGAGTAAGTCCCTCCTCTTCTCTGGCTGGTTTTGATGGGCTTGGCCCTAGAGCGAACCGGTTACGGATGAGCAGAGAGAGAAAAGTGCATGAAGAGGTGTCCATTGGTGGGAAGCTCTCCTTCCTGGTCACGCTCAGCACGATGGATGCGAGGGAGGAAGAGGAGGGGAGTCAGCGGCGAAGGCAGAGTTAAAGCAGGAGACCTGGTGTCAGGTGGCTGCAGTGTTAAAGCCTCGAGGTTAGAGAAAAGAAGGGCATTTGGTCTGGCCGGGATCCACAGCGCAGGCTAGAACTTGGTGCCTCGGCCCATCAGCTTGAGGACGGCAAAGTTGTAGGTGGCGGCGATCATGAAGGTGAGCTGTGGGTGGGAAGAGAGTCAGCGAGGAGGGAGGAGGAGAAACGAAGCTCTTCCACAGGTGAGGAGAGCAAGCAAGGTGGGACTTCTCGCTGGGGCATGTCAGAGGCGGCATCCCCCAGCCCAGAACCCCAACAGGGCAGTTGCCCCATGGACCCCTGTCGCCCCCTGCACCGGTGGGACACCGCAGTGTCTCGGTGGTGGTGTAAAGCAAGAGGAGAGCTGGGGAAAGGCAGGCGACTGAGTGCATAGGCAGCAGGACGTCTCCCCAGTGGTCTCCTAAAGCCTCTCCAGATCCCCTCCAGCAGCCACCTCTACCTTCTTATGGCCCGAATTCATCGTCTGCACTTATGTGCCAGAAAATGACACGAGCACAGGCTCTGTCACATCCATGCCCACCACCTCTGTTGTCCTCTGCCCCCACATCCTCGCCAGGCGGAGAACGGCCGGGCAGGGGGAGCACCGACTCACCAGTGAGACCAGCGTGGCAGCCGCCCCCACGAAGGCTGCGATGAAGAGGTGGAAAGTCATCTGGAACTGCAAGGGAAGAGGGGAGTGAGCTCCCGGGGTGTCCTGCATCAGCTGGGGAGCCAGTGCCGAGGCCACCCACTGAAAGGAGCTCACATGGGGTGATGGGAGGTGCTCACCTCGCTGGTCTTGCAGATGGAGAGCAGGTTGGAGCCGCACACTTTGCCAGGGAAAGCGTTCCAGGGTAGGACGCCTGATGAGATGTGGGAAACCGGGTGAGCCGGGCATGGCTGCCAGCCGGCTGCCTTGCTCAGCCTCCTGCCACTATGTGTAACCCAGCCCCCCCCAGCATTTTGGGGGTCTTCAGCACTTGTCCCTACTTTATCCCAGTCTTATCCACCTGAGCCCTCTCCTCCATCCCGTCTCCTCCGCCCTGAGCCCTGGCTCCCTGGCAGCAAACCCGACACTTACCGTACATCCTGGCATCCGCACACAGGGTGCCGATGCTGGCCGAGGTCTTGCTGGGGTTGGCAATGGACTGGCAGGTGGTCCAGGTGTTAAAATAGATGTAGACGGGCACTGCGGAGCAGGCGAAGACCAGGAGCCAGATGATGGTCAGGACGTAGGTAATGCCCACAAACTGCAAGGGGCAGGACAAGCCGGGGCAGAGCCGTGGTTACCGAGTGGCCGGGGACAGGGGACAGGGGAGCGCGAGGGTCCCCAGGCAGTAGAGGGCATGGGGCAGGCAGGGGACTGAGATGCTGCCTGCATCCCGCTCCGCACTGCCCGCCAAACCCGGCGTATCCCCAGGCGGCCAGCACGGAGCAGCAGCCCGAGCCGGGCACCCCTGCGGCTCATGGGGTCACCACCAGACCCATGTTCGCAGCCAGCTACGCGTGCATGGAAGTGACCAGTAGCAGCAGCAGGATGGCTGCCACGTCCCATGCTGGGGGTAATAAATCGCGGCCGCGGCCAAGCAGGGTTTGGCCTCTGCGGGAGGGCAGCTGCAAAACCCGCCTTGGCGTGCAAATGCGGCTCTCCTGCCCTCCCTCTGCCGTGCCACGCCAACCGGCCCCGAGGGAACCGCAGCCGTCCCCTTCCACTCCCCCAGGACACAGGCTCCCCTTGCCAGCACTTTGTCATCATGGTCCCCAAGCACAGCAGAGGGGACAACCCCTGGGGCACCGGGTGCCGGAAAGTGTTGGGCTGCCAGCATGGTGGGGATGCCCATGGCTGTCCCCGATGATACTTAAACATTGCCCAGAGAAGCTGCGGTTGCCCCATCCCTGGAGGTGTTCAAGGCCAGGCTGGACGGGGCTTTGATCAACCTGGTCTGGTGGGAGGTGTCCCTGCCCAGGGCAGATGGAACAAGATGGTCTTTAAGGTCCTTTCCAACTCTAACCATTCTGTGATTCTATGAGTCTATGAAGTGTTTTCATTAAATGTGGCCATTTGGGCTGCTTTGGTCCCCGGGGGCCATGGCAGACCTGGGGGAGGGCGGCCGGGCTGCGCTTCCCTTTGGGACACCCCGAAACCCCGACGGCCGTAGTCTCCTGCCCTTCGGCCACGCCGAGCGTGGCAAACCCGCTGCGGGCGCGCGAAGGGGTGCCGAACCCCGGTTAAGATCACCTTGTCAGGATGTCCTAGCCACTTTCCCAAACACTGACACACCCGCTGCAACGAGTGAGCTCGCTGGGGGCCTCGCGCTCCCCTCCCTTTCGGGCCCCCAGTTACCGTTGCGCTGAGGCCCTTGCCGCAGATGGTGGTCCTGTAGTCCCCGAAGATTTGCCGGACGGCGCCGGTGGTGTAGAAGCCTTCGGCCAGCAGCAGGGCTCCGTAGAGGAAGAAGAAGGAGGCCGTGCCATAGATGACATACTGAAAAGCGTGGATGCTGCCGGGGAGAGGAGCGGGCAGGGATGCTCAGGTGCCGGGAAGGTGCTGGGGAGCTCAGCCCTGCGTGTGGCATAGCCGGGACAGCCTGGCCACAGCGACTTACCCTCCCCATGCCACCCTGGGGGGACTGAAATGGAGGGTGAAGCCACTAAAGGAGCGAGCCAGGGCAAAGCCATGGTGAGCAAGGTTGTGGTCCACTGCCGGCTTCCCTGTGCCCTCCATACTTACCCGGTGCACTGGTCCAGCACTAGCCAGGGCACCTGGCGAGGGTCAGATAAAAACAGGCGTGAAACGGAAACAAGTGACCACTGGACCCTGCCGCGGCACCGGCACACGGCAAACGCAGCCTGGGGTGTCCATGGTGCCCGGGTGACAGCATGGCTCTGGCCAGCCCAGCCGGACACCTCCTCCCGGCACAGAGCAAGACGGAGATGCGAGGGGCCCCGGCGCAAGGGCGATGCACCGCAGCAGGGTACTTACACGTCGATGAGATACTCGTAGTCCTGGTAGTTTTTGGAGAAGTAGGTCTCAATGAGCTGCTCGGTGCCTGTGAGGGCTTCATGCCCACAGCCACAAAACAGCGCTACCCCAAAGAAGCACAAGCCGGTGGCAACCAGCGAAGCAAAGGGTGCCCCGATGAGACATCTGGCACAGCACTCGAGCAAACCTAGGGAGAAGAGAGGTGAGGTGGGACAGGACCGCCAGGATGGGGAGCGCTCGGAGCCAGCAGCTCAGGAGCAGGCAAGCATGGGGGGAGGAAGGTGCCCAGAGGGAAGCAGGTTGAAGGAAAACCCAGAAATGATCCATTGTGGTGCTGGACACCCAAACCCATCAGCTTCCCGGGCAGGATCGCACCCAAACATGCCCAGGGACGGGGAGTGACGGCAGCGTGGGGTACCAGGGACACGAGGCAGCCCCTGGGTGTGAGGTGGACGGGGAGCCGAGGTGAGCCAGCCAGGATGACCCACGCGAAACAAGATGGAAATACAAGGTGATGTAGCATAATGCCAGTGGGACCCGTCAAACAAGCTGCTAATGGGCTCCCCGCTGCCGGCACTGCCCGGCTGCAGGCAACATCGACTCCGCCTGCCTCCATTTCTCTTTTCCCATCGAAGATGGAGGGGAACCCAGCACCTCCACAGAGACAAACCCCAGTGGAGACCCAGCAACGTGGCCCAGCCTTGGGGCAGCACAGGAGGAGCTGGCATGTACCCTGAGCATCCCGGGCTCCGAGGTGGCACGCTGGGGTGCACTTGTCCCCTCTCCTGGCACCCCGCTGTGTTAGTTCCCGGAACGTCAGCGCTTGTGTAATAGATTTAGTCCTCCAGGACAGATATTTGGCAAGAGGGCACGTGTACCTGTGTGTGGGTAGGGAAGGCGAGGGCATGAGCCAGCGTGCCGCTTGGGTTGCCTAAATGCTGGATTTTTTCAGCAATGGGGCCATGGGCACCTGCTCCTCCTGCACGTCAGGGCTCTGACGCGCGGGATCGTTAGCTCGGGTTCCCGATGGGCTGGGTTTGGACGTGCTCACTCTCCTGCCCGGTTTGGGGACATGCAGCCGGGTGTGTTTGCACCTGCTGACATCCACCTTGGGAGCATCAGTTTGGCTCCAGCTAAGCTGTGACAACCCACTGCCCAGGGAAGCTGCTCCCCTTCCCCAAACCGCAGGCTCCGGCACCCCACCATCCCAGGCACATCCCATCTGGGCATAGCATTTGTGCCTTGCATGCCAAAAAGGTACCCATGGGAAGTGTTTCCAAACCCACGCTCCCTCCACGGACCCCACAGTGCTTATCTCCTCCCACAAAGGACAAGAAAGCGCTGGGGTCCTGGCCAGCAGTGCCCTCCCCTCCCCGCTGGGAGCAAGGTCGCGGGGTGGCACCGAGGACAATGGGGGATTGTCCTGGCACTGCCACCCCAGTGGCTGCCCCGTGCCGAGAGCAAACAGGGAACAAAGGCCGCGCTATGGAGGAGCGCTGGGACCCCTCCCGTTTGTTTGCCTTGGAACGCAGCAGGTCCGGGGGGGTCCTGCTACTCTGCTGATCCCCGAACCTCGCTGGGACCCATGGGGACGGCCAGTGGGGTGCTGCGCCAAGCCTTTTTTATTTTTGTTTTTGGCCACCTGGGAAGTGGCGTGGCAGGTTCCTCGGGGGTTGGGGGAACAGTGAATGGCTCCTTTCCCGGGGGGCTGTGGGTCCCGGGATGCAGCAGGGTCTGGCAGGCTCCCTGCTACAGCTCCGGTCCCTTGGGCTTTGGGAAGCTGCGCTGGGGAAGCCTGAGGAGGGGAAAGGAGGAGAGAAAGAGCCCTTGTGCCGCACAATCCCGAGCCTTGTACCCGGGCTCAGCTGCTGCTGGAGCCAAACAATACGCTGCAGACAGGAGGAGGAGGAGGAGGAGGAGGCAGGGTGCTGGCAGCCCATGGCACCCCCGAGAACAGAGCATACCTGTTCTCTGTTCTCAGAGATCATCCCTGGGGGGGGTATGCCAGTAAGTATTAGCTCTGGTGTACCAATAGGGAAACTAAGGCACGAGGTGTGCCTTCATTTTCCCAAGGCTGCCAGCATACAAGTGGCACGAGCTGTGTCAGGTCTCAGCACCCTGCCTGGACCTCCCATGTGGAGGTCTCTCTCCACATCTCATCTCTCCAGCCCATGTGGTGAGGGCTCAGGTGGGACCAGCTGTGGGGACAGCATCTGTCCCCACAGGCAGCGCATGAGTACATGGGGACAGGAAACCACTTTGGGAAAGAAAATGCCGTCTCCGTCATGCCGAGGCATCCTCCCCTGGCAGCTCCCATGGCCAGTGTGGCCACACTGGGACCTGACCGGTGCCAGAGGAAAGTTTCAGGGAGCTCTGCTCTGGGATGGGGTCCCCAGAGCCACCAGCGATGTCTCCCCGAGTGTCCGCCACCCTCACTCCATACTCACCCATGGCGCTGGACTTGGTCAGCTCCCCCGACCGCCCGCTCGGCTGCTTCGGTGCTGTCTGCGGGAGCCCTTGCCTGCCTGGCGGTCCCTCGCCCTGTATTTCCCCCTCTGGGTGCCTGGCCCGCTCTCCAGCAAAGAAAAGGGCTCTCTGAGTGACAGCCACCCCCCTTAAAGGGACAGAACCCCGCCCCCCCTCCGGCCCCCCCAGCACCCCTTGGCTGCCAGCTCCTGGGTGCCCGGCGGCTGCGTGGGCAGAGCCGCCCCACGGCCCCGCTCGGGGCTTTGGGGGAAAAGGCTTTAGCAAAAGAAAGATTGCAGCTTGGGGGGGTATTTGGGGCGGTCATGGGGTGTCCCCTGGTCGGTGGCTCTGGGGTCCCCCCCAGGCAGCGTGGGACACCCGCCCCATGGGACAGCAGTGATGCCCCTCTGTCACCTCCCCGGCCCCCCAGCACCTGCCAGCGGGGAACGGGGTGTCTCCCATCCCGGGGAACAGGGGATCTCCCATCCCAGAGACTGACTTTCAGCCTTGGGGGGCCCCAAACCGGGAGTTTCCCCCCTTTTGACGGAATTCTGCAGCCGCTTTCCCCAGCCCTTTGGCCCCCGTGGGGGAATTGCGCTCAGGTGGGCACAGCCGTGGGGTCCCCAGGTGACGGGCATGGCTCCAGGGCTGCAGCAGATGGAGCCAGCTCCCTTGGGTGCCCCGTGTCCCCTCGTTGCTACAGCTCCCATGGGTGCCCCCATCTCCCCTGGGTGCTGTGGCTGCGGAGCCAGCACAGGGCCGGGGAAGCCTGCAGAGGGCAACCGGCCCCTTCCCGGCGGGCACGGGGTGGACAAAGCCCCGCTGTGTCCCTCAATGCCCCGCTTTGTGCCAGGCAGCAAAGTGACAGGGCCTGGCTGTCCCTGGGGCTGGGGACGCTGGCGGGTTGGGCTCTGGAGCAGGGTGGGCATCTTGTGGGGCCCTCTGCCCCTTCCTCGCCCACCCAAGGAGCCCTCCCTTGGCTTGCCTGCAGCTGGGTTGGGGGGAAACACCACTTGGACAGCTGTGCAAACACCGCCTGGGCTTCATTGTGGCCAGCTGCACCCCAAATCGGTGGGACCCAGCTCCTGGCCCCCCAGCACAACTCCCTGCCTCACTTTCCCACGGCAGGGCAGGGTGGCAGAGGGCTGCCCGGTGTCCCCAGCCAGCCGTGGGATGGGAGGGACGACAGAGCAGGGAGACCCTCTGCCACTGCTGTGGGCATCATCCTTGGGTACCTCCCTTAGCCCTCCAGGTGGCAGCCAGGTGGCCTGGCAGTGATGTCACCTCTCTGTGATCACCTCGTAATGGCCACGGGAGGGTGACAGCCCTACAACATCCCTTTGGAAATCACCCGTGACCCCTATGGCCACTGGAAACCAGCGGGGCCCAGCCTGCACCCCAGGGCAGCACAGGGGGGCCCCCGGCCACAAGGAGGAAAAAATATGACGTTAAAAAAACCCCATAAATATAACATATAAAATATAATATAATATAAAAAAAAATTAAAATAAGACATTGGGGGGAAAAAATATACGCCCTTCTTTTTCTTTCCATAGAAATTCCAGTCTTGCCCACTCTGCAACTTCTGAACACCCACCCTGGGAGGAAGCGGCAGCTTTATCCCACGGGGGAGAATGTGGGCAACTAAGAGGGACTGTGATTTCTGCACGAAGTGTCTTAAAATTCTTGGTCACCGGCCACTGTTTGTCAGCAAACGTTTCCCTCCTGGGCCAGAAACCCCTTGGCGCTGCCGTTAGCATCACTCACCGGCGGCAGGGACTGGTCCAGCTCCGGGCAGTGCTCCTGTGGGTGCTCCGGAGAGGAGCTGCAAAACAGGGAGACGGGGAAAAGGGGGAAATCCCCTCCCTGGATTTCTAAAGCTTGAGGGAGAAGAAAGAGGGCAGGAAAGTGGTCGGGGTTGCCTTTCCTCCACCAGCGCGGCGGGCACCCTGCACCGAGCAGCTGGGTGGGTGGCCAACAGCGCACCCCAAACACTGCACCATCTGCCCACAACGGGGGGGCGGGGGGCAGAGCCCCAGGGGTATGTGTGGCCACAGGGATGCTGAAAAGCCTTTCTTGCATCCCTCTCCCTTTGCATTTCAGCTGGAGAGGTTCTGAGAGCCTCTCCTGCAAATCCTCGGTGGGGAACCGCACGCTTGGAGCAATCCTGTGGCTCAGCCCCTTCCCGGATGTGGCCCCCAGGACAATTGTGGCTGCAGGGAGCCTGCCAGCCCGCATAAAAGTTCCCCGTCGGCTCATCCCTGCCAGAGAAAATGCTGTTATTTCTCAGGCGGAGAGGGGGAGACGCATCCCCCTTTGCCAGCCAGGAGAGGGCTATGCCAGGCTGGTAAAAATAAACATGCTTATAAATCAATCCTGATCACCTTGCAATTTGTTCTGACCCTTGGGCGGTGGCCAATTATGTCCAAAACACCCCCCCACAGGGCAATTAAGGGCTTAGCTACCTGCACTCATTAATAGAGCCCGGGACGGCCACGCTGCCCCTTGCAAGGTGTGCAGGGGGCTAGACATGGAGAAGGCTTTCTTTCCCTAGCCACCCAAAATCTGCACTAAGGCACTGGAACAGGCTGCATCAAAAATGAAGTCTTCAGAGAAAAACACGCACGTACGTCTCTAAATACACCCCTCCGTGTGGTACGGCCTCTCTGGGGTGTTTGTGGGGTTTTTTTTTTCCCTCCTCGGTGCTTCACAGCTGCGGCTCAGCCTCGGGCTTTCCCTGGGCCACGGGGAAGGCAAGTCTGGGGCTGGAGGGACAAGCAGGTGACAGCAATGGCAAAGGAAAAGCCAGACAGGCACCGCCGGTCTGCACCTCTCCACCACGTTAGGGCAAAGCAGCGGGATGGGAAAGCAAGCAGGAGCATATGGGGCAGAGGACCAAAGCATCCTCCCCGTCCCTGTCCCCATATGCAGCCACCTCACCCGTAATCCCCGTGGACAGCCTGTCACACCCGCTCCCGTCACGCTCATGGCACGGGACAGCCTCCTGCTTGCCCTGGCCCCCCCTCGGCACACATCGGGCACACGGGCAGCCCTCCCTGGGGCGAGCTGGGAGGCAGCGGGGAGGCCAGCTGGGAGCAGGAGTTTTACTGCCACAGCCCCGCAGCTTCAGGGAGGAATTTCCTCCCCCCCGCCCCACCCAAATCGATTTCTTTGCTTACATCCCCACGGGTTCATTTTCTGCACTGCCCTGGGTTTTCAAAGACGCGCGGTGGCCAAAATCACACCCTTCGGTGGGTGCCGACCCTGCGAAACACAGCAAGCCCCTCCACCCCTGCACCCCCCAAAATGCGGGCACAGCCCTGGTGCTCCCAGGAGGAGCCAGCGGTGGCGCGTGCAGCGCCCTTATCCATTATACATGGGGCAGCGGGAGAAATCCCGGTGTGTCTTGTCACAGCCGAGAACCTTGCTGCTATTTTTAGGCAGCCGCTTCCCCAGCCGGGCTGAATTTCTTGTTATCTGCTGCTGGTTTTAACTGTCCTTCTCTGCGCGTCTCGCTGCCTCGCTTCACCCATCAGCGGGATTAAAACCACCCTGGCCGGGGAGCCCGGGACGTGTCCTGCTATCCAGTGGCCCAGGGCAGCTCTGCGGACAGGGCTGCCCAGGGATGCCCAGGGATTTTCCTGCCGTGCAAAATCTCCTTCTCTCCCAGGCAGCCCCATCCAAGCGGAGAAGAGACGGTGACCGCAGGAAGGTCGTGGTGGCACCGGCAGCATCTGTCCAGCTGCCTCCTTCCGGCGGTGCCAAGGACGATGGCCGGAGCCGGCCCTGCTCGCTGCTGCCCAAGCCTGGCTGCACTCGCTGTCCTATTTGTATTCCTGGGTTGCTGCAAGGCTACAAAATGTGCAAATAAAAATTAAATTTAAAAAAAAAAAAAAAAAAGAAGCAGCTGGCAGAGGACAGAGGACGCATGCTGAAGGACAGACAGACAGCCCAGTGTCGCGGGATGACAGAGGAAGGGCAGGGGTTGTTGGGGAGAGGAGGGAGCTAAAACCCTCGCCGGGCTCAGTGGAGGGATGGGCAGTGGGTACCACGATGGGCGTGGGGGTCGGCAGCAGTGGCACCCCGCGCCCTGAGATCCCCAGGGATGCTCCAAGGCTCTCAGCACCCCGCAGCAAGTGGGGCTGCAGGCAGTGCGACCAAGCCCTGAGGGACGACCCAGGGGCAGAGCCCTCCTCCCTGGCACCAGTGCCCGTCTCCTGCCTGCACCAGCTGCTGGGCTGTATCGGGGACCGTGGAGGTCAGCCATGGAGGTGCCGGGCAGCTGAGATTTACACCCAAGCTGAGTTCATCCCCTCACCCAGTCGCCCTTCAGAGAAGATGAGCAGGTGCCCACGCCTCCTTTTTGGGGTGCCTGGCTGATGTTTTCCCCAGCAGGAGCATGATTTTTTTAAAAAAAAGCCCCAAGTTTTAAAATTTGGAAGATCTTCTCATCTCGCTGGCTGATGTAGGAGGAGCTACAAACGTGGGGGGCAGAGAGGGTCACCAGCCCCCCCTGCCATGCTCGGGGCAGGGTGTCCGGCATCCCGGAGGCGATGCACGCAGGAGCCCCGCTGTCACCCCGCTGTCCCCACACCTTTCGCAGTCTGTGAAGCCCAGGGTGGCAGGGCCACGCATGTGGTGCAGGTGTGGGGACACAGCTGCCCGCACCCTGGGGGGGGAACTGGGGGCGCAGGCAGCTGCTGGCAGCACAACCCAGGGCCCAGCTGATGTGAGAGACAGCCCAGGCGCCGGAGGGCTTTCTGACTGCTCGCTGCTCCTTTTACCCACCAAATAGCCCTGTTATTTACTGCAGAAATTGGGGATAACATTCTGGTCCAAACTGCTTTTTTATTCTAGTTTCTAATTTCCTCCCCAAATTCTCACCAAGCTCCTCGCTCAGTGCAGTGAGTCTCCAGGGTTAATCACGGGTTTGAGGAGAAGGTGATTTTATTTTTTTTTTCTCTGGCTGATTTTCCAGCAGATTTGCCTTTCACGTCCACTGCCTTTCTCCTTGATTTTCTTCCTAAAGGAGCGTAAACAGACGCCTCATGCTGATGTTCTCCGGGCTGTTCATTACTCTCTCGCTCTGCCGTTCGTGGGGTCATATTCTTGAACTGTTCTCATTTACCTTTCAGAAAATCCTGGAAGGGAAAGACAAATGTCGTTCCGCCTCCGTGGAGCCGATGGTATCTGAGAAGAGCAAACACAGCCCAGGATCACTCTGTTTCTGTTTGCCCCTGGGAAGCAGGCTCTGTAAAGGGAGGGTGCAGGCAGCGCCGGGGCTGGGCTCAGCTCTGGGGCACCCCCGTTTGTCTCTTGCTGCCCGTGGGACCCATTTTGAAAGGCTCAGGCAAATTCGTGTGCCTGCAAAGAGCCAAGGAGGTGCTAACTCGTCCCACGCTTTCCCTGAGCCCAGCGGATGGAGAGTGATGCCGAGGGAGTTCCTGGGTTAGCCAGGACAGTCCCTCAGCAGCCGAGGTTGTGCTGCAGTGTTTTGTCTTGGATTTCTACTCAGAGAGGGAGCTTTTCCCTGTATTTCCCTCCGAAGCCCAGAAAGATGCTTCTCCTCCTGCCCACCCCCATGCCAACCCCAGCCCCAGCTCGCCCATGCGTGCTAGGGGTGATGCTCCCCCTGGGGACCAGGGCACGGGGTCTGACCTGGCCACCCTGAGCCCTGTCCCTGGGCTGGCAGGACCCTTCCCATGGCCAGGGGGTGCCAGCCACAGCGGGGGTCTCCCGAGGGACGAGCAAGTGGGCGCTGGGGAGGTGATGGCCTGGGCTGGGCAGCAAAAGGACAGCGGTGAGAGCCCCCGAGGTGGCATTGCTGTCACAGCACCTCATGCCTGAGCCCCAGAGAGCACCCTGCAGCGTTTCCTGGAGGGCAAACCCAATGGCAGGACCAAGAGATGGGTGTGAGAGATGCAGACATCTCCTACCCGGCACCCACCGCCTCTCCCCCCGAGTCACAGACACAGCCGGCTCTCAGAGAGTCGGATGGAGAGCAGCGGCCGCACAACCCTCCTGCGTCCCCCCTGCAGCTGAGACAGGCAGAAACAAAACCCATGAATGCCACGCAGGCTCCTCTCCTGGGGTGGCTCTGGGGATGGGGACTCATTTGCTGCTGCAGTTGTTGCACTCAGTTGGGCGATGCAGCCGTGCAGCCCCTCTGCACCCGCAGCTGCACAGGGAGAATCGGCCTCGCTCCCTGGGGGCGACAAGGTGATGAGACGTAGGGAAGGGTGAAGTGCCTTTGCCAGGATGCCACTTGCAGCAGGGACGCCAGGACAGCCACCCCAGCACCCATAACGGCGTAGAAGGCAGAGGATGGAGTGGGGGAGTGAACCTGGGGTCATGCTAAGCTCCTCACAGCACCATCCTCTGCAGCCACATGGCCACCACCACCAGGATGGCACCCAGCATGCTGTCCCCTGCCAGCCACGCCTTCGTTGGCACCGTGACACCCACCAGCTCCGTGGGGTGGAGGTGCCATCAAGGCAGCCCCACACCCTGACTCCCACAGCCAAGATTCCCCCGGGAAACATCTGCTGCCTGAACCGCTGCTCTTTGCATCTGTGCAGCAGCAGGAGGATTTGCCATCTAATTAAACAAATCCTTCATCTCCACTGCAATGGCCATGCGGGGGGCACAGGGCAGGGGGGCTGGTTTCTTATTCCTTCTCCCCCCGTGCTTGCCGCCTGATGCCGCAGATGTGTAACGCTTTGTTTTCCAAACTTGTCCCTCACAGGGGTCTCTCGTGGAAAAAAAAAACCCAATCCCATCCGACAAGGCCGAGGCGGGCAGCCTGCAGTTAACGCCACGCAACGCTACCACGCGTTTTGCTCCCGGTGATTTCCTTCTGCTTTCCTGCCTGGAGACCGCTGGGGCCGAGGGCAGGAGAGCCGTGGAGGCAAGAGCAGCAAACAGAGCTCATCAAACCCTGCAAGTGCTCCTGCCGCAGCGAGGGATGCGCGTCACCATGGCAACTGTGGCCGAGGATGCACAGAGACGGGTACCCCAAAGTGGGGAGGAGACTGGGGGGAGACCACGCTGACCCTGTCCCACATCCCCCACCTGCCTTTGCTGATACAATCCCCCCTTAGCCCGGCACTGGCCGAGGCATTGATTTTGCACGGCAGCTCCTCTCCTGCCCATGCTCAGGCAGGGCGAAGAGCTGGGCGGGGCAGGGGGAAGGGACAACTAGGGGAGGCAGAGATTAGGGGCTGGGGGGTCTTGCAGTGTCAAAATCCAGTAGATTTTCCCCAGAGTAATTGGAAATACTGGAGGCAACCAGATCGGGGGTCAGGCCAGCGCTGTCCCCCCCAGCATCACTCCCTGCAGCCCATCGGCAGCTCCCAACCCCATCCGATCGCCGTCCTCGCCAAGCAGGGCCATTTCTGGAAGCAGAGGCGGGAGCATCCTCAGCCAAGAGAGAGCTCTGCTCCAGTCCAAGCTTCCTCCCTATACTTCCCCTCCCGCACCCCCAGCCTCAGGAGGGAACCAGCCCACATTGTGGGGTGATCTGGGGACAAGGCAGGCAGCGAAGGGGTGACCTGTGGGAAAAGAGAAGGGACACGAAGATGGGAAAGGGCCAGGTCACCCTGGGGGAGCGAGGCACCCACTGAGGGTTTTGGAATCTCTGCCAGAGTTTGCTGCTGGCCCCAAGAGTCTCGCTTGACACTTATCTAAATTAAATCTCCCCCCTCAGCGTGCCCAGCTTGCCAAGGTCATGGGATGAGCCGGTACCGTTGCTCCAGCCTTCCCTCTGTCTGCAGTTCCCTCCGCGCTTGCTCTGTCTGCAAATATGATCCACGTAGTTTACCCAAAGTGGAGCACCATTGGTGCCAGAAGGCAAAGGTCCACAGCCCACAGATGGGAAAAGTCAAGTTAGGACCATTTAGGCGTCTTCAGGCCAGGGTGGGAGTCGTGGAGTCCTCTGCTCGTACATGATGGAGGGGATATACAGGAAATATTTCCTTGAGAACCTGCCATAAAATAACAGAAATATGTTAGAGACATGCGGATAAGCACCTGTTAGATGAGGGGATGGTTTTGAAGAACAAGCATCGGACTCACTTCTCTTTGACAGCTTTCAGGAGAGCAACATCTGAAACACCCCCAACCACACACAGCAGCCCCACAGCCACAGCGATGGGCTGAGCTCCTCAGGCCTCGCTGCCCCTTGTTGGGGAAACGAGCCCTGCTGCAGCATCCTGCCCCAGACTGGTCCCCAAATGGGCCAGACGCACCCTGAGGAGCACCCAGAGGAGCTTCTGTGTCCTAACCACAGCTCCTCTGGAGCAATCAAATGAGCTGGTGTGATCCTCCGGGATCAGCAAAGGACCCAGTGCTGGGCTGAAACACAGCTGAGAGAGGTCACTGAGGATGCTCTCTCCCCACACGGTGTTTTGGGGACTGCTGGCTGAGCGGTTGCATCTGGCACAGCCCTTAAGAGAGGTGCCAGGTCACCTCAGAGCGAGAGGAGAGAAGAGGTGAGAGGACCTGTGCTCCTGGCTGCTTGGGGAGCTGCAGAGCCAGCCCCATGGCCACTGCAGGGCCACCCCAGCCCCACCGGCCGGCTGCCCTTGGCCAGTCCCGCGGCACGGAGCATCCCTCCGCAGCCACTGTACGCAGCGCCCGCCCCGCGCCGCACCAACAGCAGGGGTATTTTTAGCCTGGAAAAGCGCCACAAAAATCGTAGAGCGACATTAGCTGGAGTTGGGACCAATGTCTCGGTTCACCTTGCACAATCTCCTCCGGGTCACCCTGCCCGGCTTGGCGAGGCACTGGGGCCCGCTGGCACCGCCGCTTGAGCACCAGGCACCCACTGAGGTCCCCAGCACCGCCACCATCCTGTCCCCTCCTCCCATGCCACAGTGCCACCTTCCCCTAGGAGCAGCCCCAAATTCCCCCAGCACCCCATGACCTTCCTGGGCCACTGGAGGGGACATCCTGCCCAGTCCAGGTGGCGGCTGCACCAAACCCAGTGCCCACTTGTCCTGCTGAGGTGTGGGGAGGGTTCGGGCTTTCTGCCCGTGCTCTGGTGCCAGCGGGTCCCCAGTCTCCCCACCAAAGCACCACCGCAGTTATTTATCCCTTAGCCACGCATTTATTGCCTTGAGATGGTTTTTGCTCCAGTTGGGAAAGGAAAGCACCCGCAGCCCATTATACAGCTTCTCCGGGGAAAGATGGGCACCAGCACGACGCTGGGGAACCAGACGAATGTGCCATTACATGAGAATGAAGTGCCCAACCTGGGCGCACACTGGGTGGCCAGGGAGAGCCGCAGGCTGGCAGCAATGCACAGCCACCCTTGAGAATGTGTCTTCCCTGGCATTAATTTCACACCCGATTAGATGCCTCAAAATGTTTGCTCTGGGGGAGCCTGCCACCATGTCCACCCCGGGGCGGAGGGGCTGTCCCCTCCCCGAATGCAGGCACGCGGGGTTTTCCTATTTGTTTTGCCGCTTTCCTTAGAAAGAGCGATGAGACTGTGTCTGCCTTCCCTTGCTCTCACTGGTCAGAGGATTAAAAAATGGAAAGGGGAGCTGGCATAGCCCTAAACGGAAGGCACAGAGGTCTTGCATCTTTCACAAGGAGCACTTTGCTCCCCAGCGCTCATTAAGTGTTTAAGCAATCAGTACGGAGCAGAAGGGCGCAGCAGTGCTTGCACGCCGGCTGGCTGGCAGAGCCCTCTGCACTCAGGGTCTCTGTTCCGTGCAAAAAAATCCCAATCCTAGGGCAAAAGAGAGAGGAGGATGGCCAGAGCCGGCTGGGTTGGCTGGGAGCCTTGGCAAAGGGGAAGGAAGGCAGGAGGGAATTAGGAGACTGGGGATGGAGGTACCTGCTGTGTGGTGGGCTCTAATTACAATAAGCAGAGTCTCCTAGGGCATCTGCCTCTGCCCCTGATTAATTGCAGAGTTTTGGCGGGGGCTGGCCCATGTGCTGGCCCCTCACTGGGGCTGCGAGATGCAGAGCACGCGATACCCCCCAGAAGGGGATCTGCCTCTAAGCTGCCCTCAGCCCCCCCTCCCAAGCCCCTCGCCCTCCAAGCCTGCTGCAGGGGAGCTGGAGGAGGTTGCTTAAAGCCCACCACAAACCTGTGCCCACCTGAAGCTTCTGCCCCTCCTGGTGCTGCAGGTTCTCCCTGGCTCTGGGGCCACGAAGCTCCGAGCTGACTCCGAAGGAGCAGCGTGGGCAGCAGCATTCTGGAACCCCAAGCGGGGCTGCCCAGAGCGGGCTTTGTGTCCCTACACGAAGAGCAAACAGTGCTCCTTCGCCCTCTGCCCTCCCTCCCATTTCCCCCCTCCCCAATATGAACAGCACAAAATTGACCTTACAGGCAGCTGTTCATCCCAAAATCTTATGCTCCTCACAATCTTTTCTCTGGAAAAAAAACAAACCAACCTGTTTTCAAGCGGTTGAAACACTCGGCCCTTCAGAATTGTGTTGTCTACAAATGCACTGCAGGGTTTATCAAGTGGGATTAAATATATAGATGTGGCGATGCAGGGGCTGAGCAGCGGAGAGGGGTTGGGATCCAGGCGGTGTGGATTGGCACAACCCTCCTCCAGGCTCCGGATCCAGGCAGATTTGCGGCGGGTAAGAGTCTGGCCCCAGGGGAACAGTTTGACGTGGGCTCAGAGACAGCGGAGGAAAAGCCATCACGCTTTCCTCCCCGTCTTAGCAGCCCCAACCCCTGCTGCCTGCATCTCTCCTGTTAGCAGAGCCTGGCACGGTGACGGGGACGGCTTCGGGGCAGGGACAGGGGGATCCTCAGAGAGGACCGTGCCGATGCCAGCCCTGGGGACTGCACCAGGCTGGCAGCCGCTGCCCACACCCCAGGTCATAGTGTGGTCCTTGCCCCCCGCCAGCCTTGCTGCCCCTGGGGAGAGAGGCCGCAGGGCAGCCTGGCAGTGGATTCCTGCGCCCAGGAGCCCATCTCCCATCTCCTTCTGGCTGGCATCTTTGCTGTTTACAGGAAAACCACCTCGCGCTCTGATTTGAAGAACATGAGGGAGAAGCCTGTTCTTGTCACTCCCAAAAATCCCCTGGCCGGGATGCGGTGCATGTCCGGGCTCTGCTTTTGCAGCTCCTGCTCCATCCTCCTGACCCCGCCGGCAACAAATCAGCGCTGCCTTCTTCCCGATGGGATGCTCGCTGCCTTCATTTTCTCAGAGCTTATTTTCAGCATGGCTTCGCTCCTGGCAGCACTGGTTGCCTGCAGAGCTGCAAGGTGGGCAGGGGGGCTATGGCTGCACCGTCCCCCACAGCCCTGCCTGGGAGCTGCGTTTCCACATTGGCTTCACCGGCATCTCCAAGGACCTTGTCAGCTCAGCCCCGGTCCCCTGCTGACTGCAACACGTGCGGCCGAGGCTTGTAGCTGGTCATCTTGAGAGCCTGTGCTCATTGCTGCCTGCAGAACTCTCCATGGCCACTACAACCATCCCTGAGCCCCTCACGGGTGCAGGCACGGCATGCGGGTGCCTCAGTTTCCCTGGAGGGAGGAGAGGATGCTGCTGGCTCCCCTCCTCCCAGCGGTGTCAGATCCACTTAGCTTGGACAGTCTCTGGAAGAGCAGCTGTTGCGCAGTGTGCATTTTCTCCTCGCCCCAGGGTTCCAGATCCTGCCTTGCGCCTCCCAGCTCCGCGGCCCGGTAAACATTAATGGCAACGGTAATTGGAGGAGACTTCTCCCAGCTCCTGGTGCTGGGAGAGCCGATAAGTGGGGACGGGCACTCCTGCGTGGTGCCTCGCAGCTAAGTGCCCGCTGCCTACAGCCCCCTGCCCTCTCCCCTGTGCCGGACAAGGCACCCCAGGCTGGGCTTCACATAGCCAGCCCTCGCTCACGCTGCCTCCCTGCAGCAAACTCAGCCGGGAGCTCTCAAAATCCTGTGCTGGCTTTCTGCTGAGGAGAAGCCAGCACAGATCTGAACCCCTCACTTGCCCTGGGGAGAGTGGGCGCAGGGGCTACCATCCTCATCCTCTCCTGAGATCATCCTCTGCAGGCCCCTGCAGCGGTGGCTTCATACGGCAGCTTCTACCCATGACCAAACTTTAATTAATACAAATAAACGAGATGAGCCAGTCACAGTAGGGTGAATGGAAACCTGAACAACATATCCGCCGGGAATCCTTTATTCTACGCTTTTCTCTTTTTTTAATACTATTTGCTTCCTCACAAATTAATCACAGATTGCCTAGGACGAGAGGCGACTCTGGCTCAGCCAGGTGGCCCCAGGGGACAGGGCAGAGGTAGCCAAGCAGCCCGAGTCCCAGCCCTGCCTATGCCAACCTGGTTAACAAGCAGCTCCTGTGCCTCGGTTTCCCTCTCCCTGGCAGCCACTGCAGCTCCTTGCATCCCGCAGACATGACTGTCCATCTCGCCTTCTCCAAGGAGCTTACCTGCCCCTACCAAGGGACAGGACTGACCATTCGCTGAGCCTCTGGGAAAGGCCAGCACAGGGGTCCCAGCAGCAGGGCTGAGCCCCCCTGGGGCTGTGCCCCAGCCTGCCCGAGCTGCAGCCCCGGGGCAGGCACCTCCAGGCCAGGCTGAGGGAAGAAGGGGCCCGGCTATTCCCAGCTTCTCCCTCCCACTCAGACAGGCAGTAACTCCAGGGAATCCCTCAGCCCCTGCATAGCCCTTGATCCCAGCGCATTTCTCGTCCCCGGAGCATCCCTCAGTCCAACACATCCCCTGATCCCAGCACAGCCATCAGCT